>CAJNIZ010043932.1:33080-53354 GCA_905231905.1 Symbiodinium pilosum
CTGTATCCATATACCTAACTTAAGTACCTGCATATCTATAATTACATGTTCCTACAGTGGGAAGCCCCGCCAGCCGAGGCGGGCGCGCGCTAGCGTTTACAATTAACCCCAGATCCGAAGTGACCCAAGTAGCATATCTCCACAGGCGAGACGTAATGCCACACCTGCCGGCCAGCCAGTGAAGCATGCTCTTGTTTCAAAATCTCTCAGAATGTTGAGCTTGTTGCAACCTATAATGACTGAACTTTAAACTCTAAACCCCTAAACCCCTTAACCCTAAACCAAAAATAAATTGGGGCTCGAGTTAAAGAACGTGCATATACCGTGTTAATCCGTGTTGTACCACTCAAGAACTCAAATAGCACCTATAACCCCTAACCTCTGGGGTGTTGGGGATTGAACATGTACCAGCCAAGACCTCACATAGCCCCTATAAATCCTAAACTCAAAACCCCAAATCCGCACCCTAAACCCTTAGCCCTAATCTGTATTATTACCTGAACAGCACACCGGACCGCACCTCCAGAAAAAAAATCGTGCCGCCCCGGTACGCCTAGGTGTATGTAAGAACCCCGAAGATATTCTATAGGCGATATACAGGTTATATAGGAACATATAGGGATTTAGGGTTGGATATGTAGGGTTATATAGGGGTATATAGGATGTTTTGTTCTTATTCTCCAAGCTTCAGTTCCGACAATCGAGATTCAAATTGCAGGAGCGCCCTTCGAATATGAGTAAAGGATTAATCGGGGACAATCTTTCGCAAGGGGTGGGGCTTTAGGGGCCAGAAAGAGTGGACAGATTGACCACCAGAACTCCATAATCTGGCAACCCTAAACCATAAACACTAGAGCCTTGAACTTCAAGTCCCAAAGCCCAAAACTTGAAAATCCTGAGCCTTGTTTGTTCAGAAGCTTTCAATTACCTGACTTACAAATCCCCAAGGCAGTCTCTCCGACCCAGGCCTGGAGGGGTCCCCACCCCAAACCCTAAACCCTAAACCCTAAACCCTAAACCCAAAACCTGCTGCTAAGGACCCCCTAACACTGCTGAAAGACCTCGTCCCTGAGGCTTTCTAAGCACGGAAACAAGGTCGACATTGCGATAATTATAAATAATAAGCTTAGGGTTCGGGACATTGGGATATTGGTTTGGGGTTTAGGGTTTAGGGTATTGGGATTTGTAAATACGAGAACAGGTATAGTGGAGGGATGCCTCCTGGAGCAGCTGAGGTAGCAAGGGACGAGGGTCAGCAGCAGCAAAGTAATCACCTGAGCCAAGTTTGATTTAGTGGGGTGTTTAGGGTTAAGGGTGTATAGGGGTAACAGGGATTAAGGGTTTAGAGTTTGGGGTTAAGGGTTTAAGGTTTGGAGGTTTTGGGCCCCAAAATTGCGGTCCAAGTTGGTGCTCCCCTAATGGGTGCCCAAAGCTAGCCAACTTCCTTGGCGGTTGCTTCCTGACCAAGTACCACTCCTGGGTTCCCCTAAACCCTAAATGCTAACCCAAGGGCCCCAATACTCATATTTATGCATAGCCAATAAGGGTTGATTCATGTCATGCGGGGTCCTGATGATTGTAGGGGGGCCGCCCCCCTAAAGAAAATAGGTCCCTAGTTCATGAAAGGGGGGGGTCCCCCCCCAAAGGAATCTCAATCCTAGCTTCTGATTGAATTCAATGGGAAGCATCCAACAAATCTGGATCCTAGGTTCTACTGAAGAATTCAATAGGAGGGATCAGGGTTTCCTCTCAGGACCGAGGTTCGTAACCGAGTTTCTCGTAGCAGCTTGGATTAGGACCCTAAAATTCTTTGCTTCTCGCCTGCCAAGGGGTTTGAAAGCAAATCAGATTCATCTAATTATTCTGTTGACTTATTCTGGGAATTGGAATTTTTGGCCGTGCCACTTCGCACAATTAAGGATCCCCAAAACGAATTGGGGTGGCTGACTAATTTCGCTAATCGGGATCTAACACTAAGGGGGAAACATTGGGAGGTAGGAGCGGGACCCAGGCAAGTAACAAAGAACCACCTCTGAAGCCGGAATTAAGGATTCCGGAGATTTACGTGGTTTAGGATTTGCGTTTTAGGGTTTAGGGTGGAGGGTCAGGTCTTAGTGTGTCTACCGTGACCCTCCTGGTCTATACCCTTCCTTGGGGTTACAGGGATACCTAGGCCTGGATAGAGGGTAGTGGGAGGGTCTAGGTCAGGTGGAATTGCTGGCTTAGGTCTAGGATTTAGGGTTGTAGGGAATGTCTTGGAGTCAGCAATGAATGCCTGTACGCGATGAGACGCCCTGCCTCCTTAACCTCAGCGAGTAAGGACTGTGACAAACTGAAAATTTCACCCTAAATTCCTTTGACCCGCGAAGCTTCAACAAACAAACCTACACCCCCAAGCCCTTTAAACCCTAAACCTGATAACTCCAAACCTCACTTGCAATGGAATTACCCGAAATCCTGTCTTCCTGATATCCACACTGTATACACCCTCTTTCTTTAGGACCCTTTTAGAATTCAGCCATCCTTACTTTGAACCTTCAAGCAACCCCATAGCGCTAAACCGTGTGGACTCAGGCAAGGACCACAGAACTGTGGGCCACAATGTCGATATTGCCCTGCTGACGCGCTCATGGTTCGGGACAAAGACTTTGCAGGGATGCAGGGCTTCAGGGTCTAGCTAGTTCAGGGTCCATGGCGTTTAGAACCTATGCATTTGAGGGTTTAGCGCTCTTTGGAATTTAGGAATTGTGGGGTTTAAGGCCATCAGCGTCCTGTAAACACTTCCAACTCCTGAGGAGTGAAGAAGATCCCGTTTCGTCCGTGCCACCTCACATCAGAACCACCTCTTGTCCTGGGGGCTTCTCGGCGTAGTCTTCTCTAATTACTGTTTCAGGGCTCCTTTTTAAACTAGACAGTAGTCAATGATGACCTTAGCTGGTGGCTGTAGAATTGAAATGTTGATTTTTCCTCTTGCAAGCTCACACGCCGCTGAATGACACGATGCAAAACAAAAACCACACCACATCTACATGCTAAGGTCCAAATGGGGTCTTCAAACAACGCCGTTGGTGCAAGTTCCGGTGCTACGGCCGCTTCCTCTTGCGGGCTTTAACTGGTTTTGGGAGACCTGAATATACTTTTCGTGCTTGGCGCGTGATGAATTCAAGAACCCTTGACTAGCAGGGATCTGAGAATCCGCCCATTACCTTTTTACCGTAAACCTTCAGCCCCTAAACGCCTGAACCCTAAACCCTACATACACCCGAAACCCTTAAGCTTAAACCCTAACCTAAACCCTAAACCCTGCATGCGTGTGCATCAGCGCCTTCCACACGAAAGTCAGCGTCATGAACAGCAAAAGGCCGGTTGCCTCGGGGGCCCCTTACTTGGGGGTTTCCCAAAATTATGTTACCACTAATGGGCCTAAATAATTTGGTCTGTGGGGTTAGGGTGTAGGCTAACTTCAGTGTTTTTTTGCTGACAGTACATTCCGATACATTCGAAGGGCCCCAAACTCGACACCACATATATACACTCACCCATATTCCTGATCCGTATATATATATATACACAAAAAACACAACCACACATTGAAAAAAAAACAGCTTCACATTTTTCCGGATTATGACGGGACGATCTTGGTGATTCTACTGGCTTTTACAGTCAACCCTACCCCCCTGGCAACTCTACAGTCTGCTGGGAGGTTTGGGGTGTAGGCGGTTGATAGGGTTTGGGCAACTATGCCTCGCCTGTGCAAACATGGACCCCTCTTGTCTCGTAACAAGGTTCTAACTGTAACTGTAACTATACTGATACTATCTCGAACCTGAAAATAGCAATGGGCTTCTGAAACTATACCCCCCCAAACAAGAAGACGTCGGACATAGGTGATGGTTATTCGCCAAATGTTTGAATTCGGGCTTTGAATCTTGAGGCAGCTAAGACCTCCCGGGTTCCAAATCAACGCTAGAAGCACAAGGTTGCTAAAGACCCTAATATAGACCCCAAAATACTATAGTCCTTATTATAGGGACCCCCAAAAGGGTACCCCTAATTTTGGGCTCAGTGCCTGGCGAACATCAACAAGGGAAACGTGAGGAACGCCAAGCATATCCTCACGATCCGCTCCTGAGCCGGACCCATGCTCGAACTACTTAGGACGGGTACTACCTGGACCCCAAAAGTATGTAAAATAATGGCCTTTGGGCTGTTAGTATGGGTTTAGGGCTATTATTTTGCATGCTTTTGGGGTTTAGGTACTGCTATCAATATTACTATTACTAGTACTTTGACTCATACTAGCACTATTAACACTATTACTAAGACCGGGGCCATGTGGGGGAAACTGGACTGAGATCTTGGGGGTCCCTCTCAAGTCTTCAAACCTGACTGGTGCTTAGCAGGGAATATGGGAAAATATATTATAGGGATTATAGCTCCCTCATTCCTGCTACCAACCAGTAAGAAAAGGGCTGGTTTTGAGAGATCTTCTCTGAAGGTTCAGCGCCTTTATCAAGCAGTCCCTACTCGTCTCGGACCAGTGTTGTGCATTGTAACAGGACATTCCCCCTCTTGGACCCCAAAACTATCCGAAACCCTACTGGATAAAGGCATTTACTCCCTACGTTGCTTTAAACCCAGTGGATCTAGGCGGCCTGGAGCCCAAAAATTTAACTCCGCTGGGCAGGAGACCCAGCCTGTAGGGATCTAGGGTCGGTTTAGGGTCTAGAGTTTAAGGCCTGGGGTCTAGGATTTATAGGGTCTAAGGTCAGAAACCTAAACCCTAAGCCTTAATCCCTGAACTCCAAACTGTGAAACCCAAACCTTAAACCCTAATTAAAATCTAAACCCTAAACCCTAAACCCTGAACCCTGAACCCTAAACCCTCAACCCTGAACCCTAAACCCTGAACCCGGGTTGAGGAGACTGCGGGCGCCCACCCCCAAATGCATGACCAGCATCCCATCTAGCAGGAACACGTCTGGGCTTGGTCTTGGAAACCTGGCAACGCAAAGGTGACCCTAGTGAGCTATAGAGGTGGCAATGGGGCCATGAGGTTAAGGGGTTTAGGGTTTGGGGCTAGGTTGCGGTTGTTTGGAGAAACTCGCTACAAGGTTTACATGCGTTTCTTTTTAGTGTTGGGAGAGTATAGCCCACACAGACCGCTGACAGAAGCCTTGTTCTGGGGGTGGTTCGGTTTGCCGCTGTGGCGCTAAGATGCAGCATGTGTAAGTGCGTGCTGTAGGATGCGATCAACATCCCCAAGCCCAAACAAACTTCCAATGGTCATGCATGATCCCCTGAACGTCCCTCTCAGCTCAAATGCTTCTCTTCTCCGCACCAATTTGCGTGGATCCTTCGTCTGCTAGTACCCGATGTGGGGCCGAATTCTGATTCAAACTAGCCCGAGTCCTACGCCACCCCGAACCTCTAAACACCAACACCCTACACTCTAAACTCGCAAACCTTAGCCTACAAGCTAATAAGGCGATTCCCACCGTATAACCATCATATGATAGTTATAGGGTCCTACTTTTGGGGGTTGGGGTTACCAAAACCCTTTTATTACACCTAAACCCTAAACCCTTTTATTACACCTAAAGCCTAAATCCTAAACCCCAAACCCTAAACCTCCTGAAGCCCCAGCAGTAAACCCTCATAATTGGGCCTCGATATCCAGAGTGGTTGGACCTCAGATCGAGCCCACACTGCACTTAGACGTGGTTAAGGGATTTAGGGTTTAGGGATTCGGGTTTGGGGATTAAGGTTTCAGGTTTAGGGCTCAGGGCTTAAGACTTAGGTTTTTGGGTTTCCCCTCCCAGAAACCTCATTTTGTGTGGGCTTGAATGGGATCAAATAAGGATGATATGAGGCGTGGGGTTACCCCGCATGATGGAAAATCAAATGGAAAACATGGAAACAAAATTGGAGGGTGAGGGGTTTGCTAGGCTATAGGTCTGAGGGCCCCAAAGAAAGATAGTTCGTCGCTGAATCGGGGCAATATGGGAATTAAACCTCCCTACCAATACTGAAAGTTCCCTCCTTGGATGAACTGGCACTGTAGCTTGGAAGTGGGAAGCGATTGTTCCGTGTTTAGGTTTTTTTGGATTAGAGCAGATTTTCCCGAAAGGTCGAAGTTATTGATACAAGGGGGTGTTGGTAGCCCCAACCCCACCAAAATTAGGACCCCATAGCTATCAAACCACTATGATAGGATCCTGATTTTTGGTGGGGTCCGCATAAGGTTTAGCCGACAGCCCCTGCAGGCCTCAAGCAACACAAATCCTATAATGAGCCCTAAACCCTCGTTCCCAAACCCTAAATCCTAAACCGCAAGCCCTAGATTTAAGCCAATCTATTCCTCCGCTTTCGTAAGGTCTAGGAACCTCCTCGTCGTTCTACTAGTAAGGGCACACGAATCAAACGAGCCCTACATCCCGTAGGCGCTTTGGTTTTCAGCAAAGTAGCCCCTAAATAACACCGAGACCCCAAAACCCTAAATATAGTTTTATGGTTTGGGCTCTAGGGATAAAGCTCCCATCCGCTCCTTGCGTTACCAGATATAGTCTTACAGAAGTCCAGTATAGTGGCCCCTATAGCCCTCTTCACTCCTCATGTATTTCAAAATTGAATCTGAAACCCTGTATACCACCATCTGCCCTCACATACCTCCTACATCCCTGTGTCATCCAAACATCCAATTCTACATTCCAAAATGCCCCTATTAACCCTTTAAAGGGGCCCAGGACAGGCCTTTTCATATGAATCTCAAAACCTGAAAATAAGGCAATGTGGGACTGTCTTCCTATAAGCTATCACACCATTTAAGGTGAGGCCGGGTGAGGTCGTTGTAACTTGCTCAGCCCCAACAAAACTCCCTAAACCCGAAACCCAAGTTCTGGCGTGAGGCCTAGATGGGGCTTCTCTTCGCAATCCATTGCGGCCCGGGCCCTTTCGCAACCTCACGGGCTCAGATGTTGCTTGAATGGTTAGACCAAGTACGATTCTATTCTTCCTGGTTACGGGTTAGGGGCTAAGGATTTTAGGGCTCTTGTTTGGGCCTAGGGTGTTCTGGGCTCATATTCTTTTTAGAACTCAAGGTTTAGGGTTGAGGGTGAAGAATACTACCACCAAAAGGAGCTTATGATCTTACTTCCTGTTGGGCTATTCAACGACCACATACGACTACCTAACATGCTGGGCGCTCTGCTTTCTGGGACCCCACAGCGGGGGGTAATGGGGCCTAGGGCTCAGTTGTAAGGTTTAGGGCTCCAGTTTTACATCTAAGCTTGCGGTGTGGAGTTTAGGTTATGGAGCCATCCTTGGGGGCTTTAAGAACTTAAGGTTTCGAGGGAGGGAAGAGGGCTGAGGGCAACAGAAGGAAGATGTACACTGCATGTTCCATGCACAAATACCTCTCTGACATCCACGAAGCACTAAACCCTAAAAGCCTAAACCCCCCGGCAAACCCTAGACCCTAAAACTCAAAGTCCTAAACCCTAAACCGTTTTAAGAAAGGCTTAAGGATATCGGGAACAGGGGGATTCGGGCAATGTGGAGGCGGGGGCGGGGGTGGGCTTTCCGTTGAGAATGGAGCTTTGGGAAATACTCTATTGGGGTTCTATAAGGATTAGGAAGGCGAGAATTTTGGTGATTTGTTTAAGGCCGAGCTCCCATGATGATTGGAAATTGCAGCTTACCTCCCTCTGGCTTGTCTTATGGAATCTATCTACCAAGACCCTCATAGCACCCTTCATGGGAGATGCATGGCCTCTCATGCGTGTAATTAGGCCCTCAAAGAGGTCGGTGTGCTGTTCTCGCACGGCTGTGGCACCGTCTTTGGGGCGTTATCTACAAAGTTGATAAAAGGGAGTCTACTTTTTTGGGTTCCATGTTCATGTTGGGGCGGGCAAATCCAAC
The DNA here is from genome assembly GCA_905231905.1 of Symbiodinium pilosum. NCBI lineage: Eukaryota > Dinophyceae > Suessiales > Symbiodiniaceae > Symbiodinium > Symbiodinium pilosum. Next base: position 41,001 of record CAJNIZ010043932.1, read on the forward strand.
AATGGGCCAGATTACTTGGAAATTCAGGGAAACAAAGCCCACCTAAACTGTAGCTATAGCTCTATTATAACGCTGTTCGGGGACTTGTGGGGCTTGAAACTGCGCTGTAAGTTCAGAGCAAGGATTGTTGCATGTCGGGGTGTATACAGGCGGGGACCCTGATTTTGGGAAACCGCCATATGAGCTATAGTCTAAACTCCTAGTATCCCCCTTAATAACCCCTATAGTACTCCCCTATATAATCCCCTATATAACCCCCTTTCAGGAGTTTAGATTATAGCTCATATGGAGCCCTCTTAGGGCTTCCTTCACTAGCAATTCCTCCTCTCTGAAGCCCTAGAACTCATACGACCCAAGCCTCCGAAAATCGGAGCCATGACCTGAGAAACCCAAGCCCTGTTTAGGGTTTATTAACATTACTTAGGGTTTGGGGTGTCATTTTGGGTTTAAAAATTCAAAGCGAAGGGGGTTTGGGTACCCTAAGTAATGCTAGATTTATGTGAGCTTGAGGATTTAGGGTTTAGGGCTGAGGGTTTTGGTTTTAGGGCTTAATTGGTTAATCTTGAGGCTCCGCCTGGGAAGACAAGTCCACATCTTTTTTCCCAAAGCCCCTACACCTCAAACTCAAATGCTCCTCCCCAAGGCTCTACGCTATCCAGACCTTACATCTCAAACCCTCTAATCTGTAAACCCTAAAGGGTTTAGGGTTTAGGGTTTAGGGTTAAACCCTAGACCCCAAACAATGACTTAGCACTCCTACATCACACCCCTCTCCCCGAAACCCTAAACCCTAAGCCCCCTCTCCAGGCCTGCCAGCTGCCCTGTCCCTATTGGGCTCCCTCCCCCCGGCAGAAACTGAGTCGCAAAGAGCCGCGGCAGGAGATGAATTTGTTTACCTTGATTTTTTTCTGGGCTAAGGTCTGACTTAATCATTTAGATGATGCTTTCTGGCAGAGGCTCATGTTCAATCTAATTGAACCTGGTTCTAGACCCTTAACGCAACAGGCAACAGGACTTAATTTCACTCTAGATTGAGGAGTAATGTACCCCCCGCGCACTGAAACACTACTCAAAAGTCTTTGTCCAAACACTCAGAATCCTCCATCTTTCCCTAGACCCTCAAGCCTCAACCCTAAACCCTGAACCCTAAACCCTGAACCCTGAACCCTAAACCCTAAACCCGAAACTGTAAGCCCTCAACCCTAAGCTCCAGGAATGAGCTTAACTAGCAAGGCAAAGGACTTCCCTTTCAATCGTCTCTATATACCGGCCATAGTCTAAACTCCGAGTATAGCCCTTGATTTCATGGCCCCTAGTCTAGGGTTTAGGATTTATGGTTTAGGGTTTAGGGCCTAAACTCCTGGTATGCCCCTTAGCAGTCCCTATAATACTCTCCTATATACTGCCCATGTAACGCCCTTTGAGCTTAGATTATAGCTCACATAATCCTCCAAACCCTAGAGCCCAGACCCACTTCCACGTAGGCAGCCGTCAGAACCCTGACCGAGTAGACTTTGTCTTCTTGCGCCTAGGGCCCGACATAAACGTTACAGTTTAGGTTTTTTGGGTTTACCTAAACCCCAGAAGTATGTAAAATCGTAGCCCTAAAACCTTAATAACAGCCATAAAGGCCATTATTTGACATACTGTTGGGGTCCAGGTAGGGTTTGAGGGTCCTTTCCCTCAACCCTTAACCCTGAAGGCGGGATGCTCAAGCAAAGCCGACGCCCCCCAACTCAAACACGTCCACGCTTTCAGGGCCTTCGCAAATTCTGGTGTTACTTGGGTATTGCCCCCACCCAGTAACAGTCCATATTAGGGGTCCCACTAAGGGCTATATATAACCATATTAGTATTCTTATCCAACTGTTACTGAGGGGGGGCAGTACCCAAGGTGTTACGAAAGTTGAGCACCGAACCCTCCTAAAACCTGAAGCTCTAAATCTTGGACCTCAAACCCTGAACTCTAGACCTGGAACCCCAAACGCTACATCCTAAACCCTGAACCCTAAACCCTGAACCTCAAACCCTGCACACTAAACCCTATGAACCCTAAACCTTAAACCCTAAACCCTAAACTCTATAAATCCTAAACCTTAAACCCTAAACCCTTAAGCCCTATAAACCCTCAACCCTATAAACCTTAAAGACTATAAACCCAAAACCCTAAAAACCCTGAAGGACTGGAGCTTCCCTTTTTTCCAGACAGCTGCTCTGCTCTAAAATGGTGGCTCGGAGTTGTCGTCTCGGCGCCAAGAAGTAACGTCCGCCAAACGAACATTGGCTTAGGATTTAAGGTTGAGGGTTCAATGTTGAGGGTTTAGGTTTAATATATGGTTTACCCTTAACCCCAATTACCGACAGTTTAATCGTAATTACCCCCCAACTAGTAGGCATAACCCATAAAACTGTAGGTAATTGGGGTCACAGGTAGGATTTATACCTAGACCCTAAACCCTATAGGGTTTAAGGTCTAGGGTTTGGCGTATGGAGTTTGGGGTCTGGGGCTCGGGGTGTAGGACTTGGACTCAGGATTGGTGGTTAACGGTCTACTACCCAGAGGCCTAAATAATTGCCAGCAGCCAACAATTGGGGTTTGGGGTTTAGGGTTTAGGGTCAATGTAAATGAACAGGAAATGGAAGATGAAACAGAAGCTGGGTTTACATAGGGGTTCTCTAAAGGGATTGTGTAAGAGGCCTAGAGGAGTTACCCTACACCATGACAATACAAGGAGCCTCGAAACATCTTACGGGTAATTGACTAGGCCCTTATATAATCCCCCACAGTAGCCCAACTTCCAAGGGATAGTAGTCTGCCTCTTTGGTTTCCATGCTAATCAGCTTCGGGGAGGCTTTTTCAAAGGACAATGGAAGACACACTGCATAACAGAACCTAAAACTTTAAACCGTGTGGGTTCATAGCTGGGTCGACGTTTAGTTGAAAGCCCTTCAAAACCTCTTGGTATGTCGTCGCTATAGAACCAGTAATGGGGACCATAACAAGATCCTACCTCATATACCCTAGTCCCTGAAAACTACTACATACTCCCAGTTTCCATGTCATCCATCGACTCTCCATTATAGCGGATAACATCCCAAATCCTAAACCAAATCCGAAAACCCCGACTTGTTTTCAAGAAGCCTAGAGCGCTACCTCATTCGGGTCTCTGTTTCTCTCGCATTTGCCCTCCGCTGTGTCATCTTGTCACAGGTGCAGCCACGCGGTTAAGGATTTTCGGTGCAAGGGTTCTACTTTGTAGGGCCATCTAGAAGCACTACAGCATAGTCACAAAGGTTTGCATTCAAGCCCTGGCCTACTGAATTCCTTGTATGAAGTAAGCCCCATCTATGGCCAGCATGTTCTGAAGGGAGAGCTGGAAAGCACATAGCATAGGCTTCTTCATTGGATGTCATGCCCTAAGCCCTAAACCCTAAAACCCAAACCCTAAAACTCAAACATGTCCTGCCCTAAGCCCTAAACCCTAAAACCCAAACCCTAAACCCTGACCCTAACCTGACATCACCGAGCCCAAAACATCAGACCTAGGGTCCCAGGGTCCCTATTATATTGGGTTTAGGGTTTAGGGTTTAGGGCCGAAAATATTAGGATCCCTATTCTAACCCCTATTAGGGGAGGGTGTTAATTAAATCCCCGCAAATTCTGGATCCAAATTAAAGGCACCAGCAGCCCCGTAACCTGCGGCCCACAACCCCTGAACCCACGCGGTTTTTTTGCTTTCAACTAGAATACGTGTCCTGGTTAAGAGTTTAAGGGTCAAGGGTATAGTCTCCCTTCATCCCTTAAGTTGATGGAATATGGCCGGGGGTATATTATAAAAAGATCCCAATATCCCCATATTGGGTTGAGGGTGGCCCTAGAACACCCCTAAGTCCTACACCCCAACCCCCGGAACCCTAAACCGCTACCCCTGATCCCTTACACCCCTAAACCCTAAACCCTAAAGCCTAAATCCTACAGCCGCATGTAGCGCACGCCGTGGGGGAGAGGACCCTGCAGCTCACAGATAGGCTCAGAGGCTCCAGCCTCACAAGGTTAAGGATTTAGGGTTTAGGGTTTAGGATTTAGGGTTCAAGGTTGTTCAGGACCACGCTGTCCGCACGGTCTAGGATTTAGGGTTGCACTTGCCCCAAGAAGGCTCAAGGTGTAGGGTTTAAGTCGAACTTAAGATTCCCTAATGGGTTGCCTGATTTGCTGTTGCCCAAACGGAGGGACATTTGAAGTAGGAACCCAGATAAGGGGACAAGTCTGATACTCATTCCGGCAAACCTCCTGAGGGTGCACCTGCATCTTCAGAAGTACGTTCCAAATATGCCCAGAAGAAGGTAGACGTGCTTTAGGGTTTAGGGTGCCCACAAGTACCGCCCGTCAAGGGACTTCTGGCCCTTCTGACACACAACCTGCAGATTTGGGATGTGCATGCCACTCATAGCGTTTGGCGTTCCAGCCTGAGCTTTCGGCTCCCACGTTGTTGGCAGCATCCCAGACGACGATTCTGGCTCTTTGCTTCAGGATGAGGCCTACTTCGGGACCCTGCCCAACGAGCATAGAATCTCCAAAAGGGCTGATGGCGCGAAATTGACGTGAAAGCTTAATCTCCTGGTTGGAGACCTTGGAATACTTCCAATTCGCGCATCATACGGCACAAGCATAGGAACAATGTTTGTGTGAACAACGCAAAACGGCATTGCTGAATCGAGTCAAGACCTTAACAAGGTCGCCCCAATCCCTGAAAGGAGACCCTACAACACATCATATGCTAGTCATAGGGTCGGGGTGGGTACCACCAATCCCTTGACCTGAGTTGCCGGCACCACCTTGAGTTGCGATGAGCCTGGCTTAGGGTTTAGGGGTGTCCTATGCGCTTAGTAAAGTTGAGGGGTTTAAGGTTGAAGGGTGTAATATGCAAAAGTCACGCATGCAAACCGTTACCGAAGCATATACCCAAAACCCTCCTTGCAAGAACCTCCCCAGGGCGCGCAATGCAGAAAGCCAATACACTGCCCCTTGTCTTGCCATAGTCCATGTGGCCCCCAACTGGGTGCCCTAAACTCCGACTCCTCGTATGATACGTATGACCTTGTTCTGTACATGAACTAGGATCCAACTATCTGGCTAAGGAGCATTCTTGGGAACTCAAGGAAACAAGCCGTGGCAAGCAAACGTTGATTGCGGGTTTCTCGAAATCAAGGGTGCCATCTTGGGACTCCCCATAATAAGGACTATACTATATTGTCTATAGGGTTCCCCAAATTTGGAGAACTACCATTTCCAGTGCCCAAACCATGTCGGAATGGCTCTGCTCTCAACGCCGTGCATGTCCATAGTTCTCCGCGACCCTGAAGATGAGATTAGGGTTTAGGGTTTAGGGTTTAGGTTTTGGGCTTTGGAATTTGGTGTCGGGCAAGCCTTAAACATACTGGTGCCTAAGGGAGTGGGGGAGTGGATCCCCATAATAATCCCCATGTATACCCTTATATGGGGACCTACACACAGTTTACATACACTCCCCCAGTCCCCCTTAAGCCCCAGCAGGTAAAAGGCCGTGGATTTAAGACCTGGAGCTTTGGCGAAAAAGAAACCTCAACCTACTGGTGGTCAGTAGGGAATACGAGAATAGAAACCCCATAAAACATATTCCCTTATTTCCTGCTACAAACCAGTAAGTCAAAGCCTCAAGCCAAACCAGAAACGTCTAAACCCTCATTCCTGAACCCCTGACACGCAAACCCTAAACCCTAAACCCCAAACCCCAAAGCCTGAACCCTAACACCCCAACACTTTCAAAAACTCAAGGTTTCTGGCTTGCCATCCCTTAAACTCAACCTGTTAAGCGCCAAGCATGGAGCCGTTGTACGAAGTTGCAAGGTTTAGGGTTTAGGGTGGTGCCCCCATCTGCACCTATCCTTTTTTTAGGGAATGTGGTTGAGGGCTTCATGTTCAGTGTAGACTCCTTGAGTATAAACCTCCTCGGGCCTTAATATTACGATCCCGATTGTAGTCCCTGTTAAGGGGAGGGGGTTTCTTAATCAGGGTTCTACATGAAACATTGAAGTTCTTAGAATTCCTACTAGCCTTTCAGGTAGTGGTTACTGTACAGGGAAACCGCATAACCTCTAACCTAAAATCCTGAGTCAACGGTAGAAGGCTCGCAGCAGCGACTCGGACATGAGCATTTCGCAGAGAGGGGGGCTCTCCTTTGTCCATTGAGTTTAGGGTCTAGGTGTAGGGTTCTAGAACTTTTGAGGTCCAAAGGGGAGTTCTCAACCCCTCGAGTTAGGGCCGTACTGTACTCATAAGATAGTTCTAGGGTTGATTTCAGGGCTTGGGTTAGGGGGGTTGGGTGACTAAAACCCTTTGAAATCAGGTACGAGTTAACAGTAAGCTCATGGGAGAGCGTAATCGCGTGCAAGACTTGGCAGGTAGCCCCTCAATCAACTTCAACAAGCCCTGCTTAGGGTTCAGGGTGTAGGGTTTAGGGTTCATCCTGACAATCCTTCATTAACGGGAACCTGGGGGGGGGAGTCAGGAGTCAGGAGAGGTGTACGCAGCTTTCAATTGTGCATCGCTGGGGATGTATGGTACTGTACGCGGGAAGCTTAGAGGCTAGCCCCGGGACAGAAATGTTAGGTTTAGGATTAAGGTTTTAGTTAAGGATTTATAGTTAAGGGTTTAGGGGTAAGGGTTTGGAGTTAAGGATTTAGGCTTTAGGGGCCAAACCGCAAACCGTGAACCCGTACATCCCAAAGCCATAATTAACCCCTAAGTCCCTAAGCCTGGAACCCTAAACCCTAAATCCCTCACCTCCAGACCCCAGACATGAAACTGACTCAAAACTCTGGAGCCTTGACATTGCAAAGCCCGAACCTCCAGACGCCCCCAACCCCCGCCCCCCAAAAAAAAACGAATCTAACCGCACTCTTTGCCTTGGCAGCAGGAACGTGCTGAAAGGTCATGGTCACCAGGGCTAAACCTCCGCCACACTTAGGGTTGGTTTCCCAGATGATTTTAAACCCGAGGCCCTAAACCGATGCGAACCCCATACGAGCTATAGTCTAAACTCCTGGTTTCCCCTTCCCATTACTCTCCTCTATATAGTCCCCCTATAAACCCCATTTAAGGAGTGTAGACTATAGCTCATAATGTAGACCCCTGATGAAGAAACAACCTTCCTTTTAAGGGCCGTAATATTGGCATCCCTATTATAATCCCCATTAAGGGGAGGGTGCTCATTAATTGGGGGTCTACATTAAACCCTACCCAAACCCCAAAAGTATGTAAAATAATGCCCTAAACCCATAATGATAGCCATAAAGGCCATTATTTTACATACTTTTGGGTTCAGGTAAACCCTAAACCCCTAAACCCTAAACCCCTAAACCCTAAACCCCTAAACCCTAAATCCCAAACCCTAGACCCTTTACGAAGCATAGTGGCAACTTGGAGCCACTCGGCTGAGAACTTGGCGCTCTTACCATCGGCCATTGGAAGGGGGTGTTTCGGGGTTTAGGGTTTAAGCTGTAGGGGTTAGGTTAAGGTTTAAGGTTTAGGGCTTAAGATGGTTTAAGGTTTAGGATTTAAGGTTTAAGGTTTATTGGGGGGAATTCCAAAAACAGCTGAGTCCCTGTTTGGGGGTTCCAATCATAAGGACTATAGAATACTGGGGTATAGAAAGGGCACCTCTTTTCTTGGAAACTTCCGTAACGTTGTCATCTACTCGCCCAGGAACCCCAGGTATATGATTGTTGTGAGTGGTGCCTGGGGTTTTGGGCTTAGCATTCATGCTTGCGTGTGGAGTGCTGTACCCAGAGTAACACCCTTCTTCAACAAAAAAGGCCACCCACACTACTAGGCGTGTGACCTCAAACAAACTGCCACGCAATCGTGAAGACACAGCCCTGGACGCTAAGCCCTTAAACCCGAAACGCTTGAACTCTCCCACAGTAAAAGTCACAAAGGTGGAACATCAGTGTCATCCTGCCAAAGACCTAGAAACGAGGGACACATAGCATTCATCAGTCTCTTTCCATGCTCCAAGCTTTTTGGCCGTCCTTCCTAAAAATACTTACATGAGGGGCTTCCAAGAAATTAGGGCCATTTTGCAACATATAAGGAGGCGGAACCTACCACGTGAGTAGCAGCTTTGCGGTTTGCGCAGCTTGGCGTATGTGGGCAACTACCTAAATTATTAGTAAACAGCTAAGTAAAAATCGCTTTGGGGTGGGCCTATCGCTTTACAGGGTTTCTGCACACTGCTGTCATCCATTTCGGTGGTTTCGCTTTTGGGGGGGCCCTATCGCTTTTCTAGGGTTTTGGCCATGTCCCTGGATTTTTATCTCTGCCTGCTCTTGGCTCCTACACGATAATAAAAGCGGTGGCTCATATCACAAAAACTTCCAGGGGCTTTGGCTGGTGCAAGATCTGCTCCATCAACACGCCCTGAATGGGCCCCCTCGACGGTAAGCAGGGCTAAACGCCCCCCAAATCTCCTCCAGTCCCTTCCCCTACCAAGAACAGAACCCCCACCCCGGTTGTAATGAATAGTCTCTGTTATATATTTTCGTACTAATATTGAGGGGTCCTGCCTAAACACAAAACCCCGAACCCTAAACCCTATTCTCTTACCTTACCTCAAGGGTCCAAGGACTCAAATAATAGGGTTTTAGGGCCAAAATACCATTACTGTTACAGTATTTGGGCTCTAAAACCCCTATTGTTTGGGTCCTTGGACCCTTAGGGTTAGGAACCCTACTCCCTAAACCCTAAACCCTTAAACCCTAAACCCTAGGGTAACCCTATTCTTTTACCTTAGGAGGAGAGGATTTACGTAAGCTCCCGGCTGCCGGAGGCATGAGCCAGAATCAGCCGGGCATTCCATGGGCGGTAGCCTCAAGGTTTCGGGTTCTTAGGGTCTAGGGCCTAGGCTTGAGGCTCTAGGGGTTTCGGTTTTTAGGGTCCAGGGCATAGGGTTGAGGCTCTAAGGGTTTCGGGTTTTAGGGGTTTAGGGGTTTCGGGTCTTAAGGGTTTAGGGTTTTAGGATTTGGGGATTTAGGGTTTAGGGCTTACGGCAAATTCGATAAATATTTCTAGATGCAGCCCTACACAGGCAGATATAATATTCCACATGTAAATGTTCCCGTATATGCATCCTTCCAGCAAATCTATGTACTTATATATACACACATATCTATATACTCTAAACCCTACACCCCAAACCCTAAAACCCTAAACCCTAGTAAGCCTTGCATACATACCTGCCTACTCTACGGATGGACCTATGGGCACTAAGCATGGGCCCTTAATCCCAGGGTTTAGGGCTTAGGGCTTACACAGAAACTACATAATTACTTCATTAGCCCCTACAAACCCAAGTAGGGGCCCATCGTCAGGATCCAGGAAACAGGTGAAGGTCGATGTTAAAGGCCCATGGTTACATGACTCCCTGCGTGCGGGCGGGGCGGGACGACCGGCCCCCATGCATGCATGCACACATACATGCAGACATACAGACAACGAGACACACATACATACCCACACATCTGTGGGTAATTGTCTATCTGCTTTCTCCATTAATCCCCTGAACAAGTCACAATCAGGTTTCGGGCCGTAAGCTGCTAGTAGCTCACGCCAAGGTATCAGGAACCCTCAGCCCTAACTGCTACCTTTCAGGATGTAGACCCTAAACCCTTAACTGCGTGGCTATAAGGTTCAGCATCTCAGGCAGAGAGAGAAGCTGAGATGTAGCAATTACTGTCGCGGCCGAGGCCATGGGAAGAAAACATGTAAAACTGCTGGTTATTCATACTTGCTTGGGCGGTACTCTGGAAGTCCCCAAAGTTAGATATGATTAGGTTCCGTGGTTCCACAGCAAGGGACATGCATGGTTATCCCAAAGTGCCACCCAGTATTCATTCCCAGGCCTTGATGTTCTCGCAAACGTCAACCAGCTGAAATACTGAGGTTGTAAATGAAGAATCACAAAATCTTACAATCGTCTAGATGGTCACTGGTGTCAAGAGGACTCACTCGGGTGCTTCTGGGCCTCCAATAGTTGCCCTCGCTACCTAGTGACCTAGTCGCTGGCCCAAAACCCAAAACCTGAAGGGCCACTAGAGTCCGTCTAACAAACATTTAATGAGGAAATCAAAACGTCAGCATTTTATGAGGAAATCAAGCCGTGAGACTTATCGGCTCCCCTAGCAGCCTTCGACCAACAAAGCCTCAAACGCCATTTAAGGCAAGCTCAGGGTTCCGCTGTTTTACTCCCAAACATTTGCCAATCTCAACCAAAAACCATGTGTGCAACACTTCAAGTTGCAATTGTCACCCCGGTGCCCTCGAAAGGAAACACTGAGAAAACCCGCTCATTTCCAAGATGGGCCATAAGACCCCTTAAGCCGCTTGACCCTAAACATTTGAATGAGTTTTATACGGTCTAATCACCCATCCTGGCTGCACCAGCGAGCCCTCAAGTAGCCACCGTGAAGTGGCCAGGCGGGGAGAGGCTAGGGGAGGTCTCAACAAAAGCAAAACCTCATGTCTTCAAATCGCGAACGAAAATTTCAGGCCTAATCCTGGACCCTAAGCCAACAAACCTTCCACACCAACGTCCGCCGCCCTTTGCCCTACACACCAGGCTCAGAATTCCTAAGCGCTGAAACCTAACCCCTAATAAGCCCTGAGCCTTATCCCTAGGTGGATACGAAATGAGAGGCAGTGCCTGCAAACCACTATGCGACGCCAGTTCCTATATCAGGTCTCATGCTGTTGTCTAATCTTCCGGTATTGCCCTGGCCGGCTGCCTGTCCTATGTCGGCAGGCTCAGTCCACAAGGTCCGAAAAGAAGACTCCCCTGTGCACTTTACAAAAGCATAGGTTCCCAGGCTTAGTGCGATGGAAAACATCTCTTCATCCACATGGCTTGGCTCGACCCACGTGACCTCAAACCGCGGCAGCTCACCTGTATGGACGCGCGCAGCAGCACGGATCCTGCGGGTCTTTTTGTGCCAAAGTTCGCACAAGCAGGGGTGCTGCATATACCCAAGGCACGGCAGGAAGAGAACTAGAATCGCAGGGATACGGCCTTGCCCTGTGTGGCGCGCAAGAACAAGGAAGGGCCCGTCTGCAGCCGCTTAGCCTTTCAACCGCTGTCAGACATGCGCGGAACGTCGCTGGGATCGGACGTGGGCCGACTTCCACAACCTTGCATGGCGATAGTAAATCTATCTCGAAAGGCACACCCAGCGAGTCTAGCAAAGACCCCCTGGCATCTGTTAAGGGGAACAGCGGAAACAAACTCCACCTTGGGGCCCCGTATCCAAAACACCCAAGTCTGAATCGGCCAGTTTCTGCAGGAGCGCCTAAAGGCCATTGTTTTACATACTTTTGGGGTCCAGGTAGAACCCTAAACCCAACAACCCTAAATCCAATAACCCCGCAACCCCAAACTGCCAGGGCGCCTTCTGATGCCAGGTCCAGCTCTAGGGGGCTGAGCCTGGGGACCTGTACTAGGGTTTAAGGTTATAGGGTTAAGGGTTTAGGGTTATAGGGTTAAGGGTTTAGGGTTAAGGGTTTAGGGTTATAGGGTTTAAGGTTTTAGGGTTTACCTAGGTTTGAGGGTTATAGGGTTTAGGGTTATAGGGTTAAGGGTTTGAGGTTCAGGATATAGGGTTAAGGGTTTAAGGTTTGCCTAGGGTTTGGGCTCTAAGGCTCGAGAATTCCTAGACTCCTAGGCTCTAGTGGTCTAGACCCCTAGGCTCCTTACCCCAAGGCGTGCTAGGCTCCAGATCCCCAGGCTCCTAGGTCCTCCTTAAGTAGATAGAATATGGGGTATATGGGGATCATTTTCGAATATACCCAAAGCCATATTCTATCTACTTAAGGGGACTATAGGGTGTACTGCGCTTTCGTTTTGAGGCTTTGACGCGTCTTGCTGATGGTCGGGATGTTTTTTGCATTGTCTCTTTTCCCTGGACTGCTTAGGGTTGCAGGATTTGGGATTTAGGCTTAGGTGTTTTCAGCATCTTTTGGTGGGGTGTGGGGTTGAGAAGAGTGTTGTGCCCGGGCGTAGGACCTGAATAGCAACTTGAAGCCAGTTCAGGGATGGGAGCACAGAGTCAATACTCCCTTCATGCTAATATGGAGCACCCCCCTCTCCCCTACACGTAATCGTAGACATTGCACGTAAGAGACTTCACATAGTCACGGGCACATTTGATACTAGGGGTGGGTACAGGTTTATTTTTGTCTGGTCCGGGCTTGTGTGGCCCGGTCGGTGGCCCGGTGCCCGGTCCCGGTGGCCCGCTCCCGGGCCGCGCCCCCTTTTTTTGCCGTGG
>CAJNIZ010043933.1:0-12320 GCA_905231905.1 Symbiodinium pilosum
GGGTTATATTGGGATAGTGGAGAATAAAATGGAGACTACTATTTGGGGATTAAGGTTTAGGGGTTAGGATTATACTTCAGAATCTGCAAGGAAAGGCTAGTATCCCCTTGTATAGGGTTTAGGGTCTAAACTTCTAGTATTAAGGACCCTATAGAAGTCCCCTATATAATCCCCTAAATAGCCCCCTTTAAGGAGTTTAGACTATAGCTCAAATTGAAAATGACATGAAAATTGAATGTATCCACTGATTTTGTGGTTCGGCGCTTCAGGTTTGGGGTTTCTGGTTTGGATCTTAAGGCTAAACCTGAAAGACCATGCTGCCGGCTTCAGCATTCGGTACTTGGGCCCTGCAAAAAGCACAAAGTCAGGACTTACTAGGCTGTATCAGAAGTCACGGGTGAAGCAAGTGGTGGGAAACTCAACGTACAATCGCCCCAGACCGGGCGAGGCCGGACGACGTCAAGCGACGGGCGCTTGGCGACGCCGAGTGGCGCCTGACAGTGCGCCAATGAATGCTGAACGACGCGCGACGTAGGGCGACGGCGAGCACCGACGCTGGCGACGCTGAGCAGCAAGCCATGCCGTGCAACGCTACAAGCCCCGAGCAACGCCAACGCCGATTAATGTCAATAAGCGCCGAGCGATGCCAAGCGACCCTAATAAGCGCCAAGCAACATCGGGTGGCGTTAAGCGCTGACGCTGAGAGATGCCGAGTACCGCATTACAACTGTAATCATTGCTCTAGTTCTCGACTCTGCATACATTTTGTGGACGTCGGGAAACACCCCCACCCCTAAACTGGCTTGCTATTGGGGTAGCATTGGAAGCTGTAATCATACTCTTTGTATTGAGCTTCAGCAGAATAAGAGGCAGAACTATGTACTCACAACTGGGACTCAGTAGATCTAAACCCTAAGCCCTATACCCTCAACCGTAAACCCTAAATAGTAGTTTCATTCTTCCATATCCCAATATCACCCAATATTACCCCATACTGTTGATACTAAAAATCCTGCATGACCTTAGTGTACTGTAGTACCATTATTCCCAAGGTTTAGGGTATTCAGAGTCATGCAGGATTTTTAGTATCCACCGTATCACCCAATACAACCCAATATAACACAATATAACACAATACTACCATATATTACTCAATATAACCCAATATAACACAATATTACCCCACATTACCCAACATAACCCAATATAACCAATATTACCCTATATGTGCTCCAGCTTCTTGTCCCTGGCTGTAGTCTTCACAGTCTGCCTAGCTTAACATGGGGTTTAGGATTTAGTGTTTAAGGATGCCCTTCTTGGGGACCCCCAGAATCAGGGAGGATGCTACCATTGACTCTTGCACCACCTTGGGAACCCTGACTGCTGAAAATTGCAGCAGTTCGTCTTACAAGTTGAAGTTTTTAAAGTGCAAGGCAAACCTTCCACACCCTGGATGTTCTGGCGAACCTGGCAGAAAACATCTGTCCTGCAGTTCCTTGACAACTTCAGGAATGTAGGGTTCTGGCTTTCAAGTTTCCAGTGTTCCCGAAACCATAAGCCGCAAACCCTGTACGTCAACCAGGCAGCAGCATGATAGCCCAGTACATGCGCCCCTGCAGCATAGCTCGCCAGATGCCACCCATGGTCCTTGGCTTCGGAGATGGGCTGCTCAAGTAGTCAAGGTTTAGCGTCGGGGTTGAGGTATAGGGGTCAGGGCTTAGGGTTTAGCGTAGGGTTCAGGGTTTAAGGTTTTGGGTTCAGGTTTTTTAGTGTTTAGGGTTTTGGGTTTAGTGGGGCAAGTGAGGGAGCAAATTCCTGCAATGAGTCAATAAAACTTCCATATGAGCCATGGACTAAGTCCAAGTAAATCCCTAAAAGGTCCCCCTAAACCCCCTTTATATATCCCCGCATAGGTCCCCCCCAAACTGCCCACAACCCGAAACCCTAAACTGTAAACCCTGAACCCTAAAGTCAGTAGCTCGTATATATATATATATACATATATCTATCTATATACATATATATATATATATGTTTATACTCCAACTATAAAATAAAACCTCCAGTTCACTCTTCTACTTCGACTATAGCACCCGAAAGTTAAGTGGTGCTACAACTGGAAGCGCTAGCAACTTAGATCTACTCCTTGCTTAGCGCTGCGGCAATTTCTATTTGGTCAGATCGAGCTTTCATCCCAAAATGACCCAGGCCTATTTGGGTTCCATGTTCGTTTGGGGGAGGGTAAATAGTTCTATTTGGGGATACTATAGGGTTATAGGGATATGCAGGGTTTAGGGGTTATATGGCCAAAAGATCGATAACCATACCCGTAGACCGATTCAGGATGACTAACAAATCACATGCAGCTGAGCACATGGGGGGTTCACATAAATGGGAGGACACGAAGATACCTTAGTTCTTGACAGAAGGATTTCTATGAAGCGGCCCCAAATTTTCAGAAACCCTAAACCCTAAATCCTGTAGATAACCCAACCCCTACATAACCCTTACATAACCCCAACCCCTGTAAGCCCTTTAAACGGGATCTGAGAACATGAAACAGCGCACAAAGAGCTCAACGACGAACGAGGATTTTGGCATCAAGGCAGGAAATGAAAGCTTCCAAGCACGAAGGGCCCATCATATTTGGATGGAGGAGGACTTCGTAAGTAGGAGGTGGTGTTCAGCCTTTGGGTTTCGGGTTTAGGGTCAAGAGCACTTCATAGTCAGGACTATAACAAGGATAACTGGGATTACCATATGGCCTCTTAGGGCTTGGGTAAACTTTCTAATTCCCGGGTTTCGGGTGTAAGGTGCATGGCTTAGGGCTTAGGAAGTAGGATTTAGGGTATTGTAGGGATTACTTGTAGCGGCACGGGCACTCAGCAATTAGGTCATTGATGGGAATAGCGGTATATGGCTAACGGCAACGAGTATGCTTACTGAGCCCCTCTGCTGCGGACTTGAAGTCTTTTTAGGTCTTGGCGCTCAGCGCGGGCGACGTCTGATCTACCAGTTCGGCCCCAGGATAGTTGTCTCCCATGGGCTTCTCCGGTGGGTGGATCTTATGTTTTCCGCACGAGTTAAGCCTTGTACACATCCGTACAATGAGCCCTGAATCCCATACATCTATGGCAAATGATCAAGATCCACATGGATCATTGCTCTCCAAAAGAGGAGGTGCCTTGTCAAGAGTAAGACCAAGGGTTCAGCAAAAAATGGTGTTGACAACTACGACTGCTCTACTGACCTCCCACAAGAAGTGACCCAAAAATCTGAAAAGCAACACCAAAAACCCTAAACACCCCAAACCCACTAAGACCGCAGCCAAGGATCGTCCCCAACTCGGGGAAGAAGCGCCCGAAGCGAAGGACTTGAAGCACCGGCAGAAGGAGCAGCAGGAACCTACCGTACTCTGTAGCACATAGGGCCTAGGGTTCAGCATGTGAGGTCGGTACGGTGCTTAGAGCTTAGTGTGTGCGGTGCGGGCTTTAGCGTTTTAAGGCCTGTTTTTGAGATCGTCAAACGCATGAAGCATACAGGACACCATCGGCCACAAGAGATGTATGGTAGGAGCTAAATTTATGATCGCCTAAATTGGACACCGACCATATCTACTCAACTATATGCCTCAGAAACCCTATGTACACTCATCATCAAAACTCTACACCCCAAACCACAAACCCTGACCCTGCTTTCAGGTTTGGGGTTGATGCTTGTAAAGTTAGGCATGAAGTTTTAGTTGCGGGTCTTGGGTTTCAGTCTTTCGGGTCTGAGTTTTGCGGCTTGGGTTTAGGGTTTAGGGTCTAGGGCCTAAGCCCTGAACTTAAACTCTAAACTGGGGTCTCGGGTTTTGGGTTTTGGGTCTAGAGTTTCGGGCTTCGGGACTCAGGATTTGGGGCTTACGTTTCGGGACCTTCACTGTTACCAGTACTATTACCACTATAGTAGCCTTAGGACTTCCCCCCTGACTAAAAAGATGATAACTAATACTAGTACCAGTAGAGGCGTGAGAGTTGGGAGTTCAGGATTTAGAGTTTGGGGGGGCTCAAGGAGGACTCGCGGAATCGATGAGCTGACGAGGCCAGTTCCCTTTGAAGTGGACCAAACAGGTTTTGAAGGGAATACACGAATCCCTACATAATTCCTGGAACTAATCCCTTCACTCTCCATAAATCCTATCCACCCATCCGTACTTTGGTGGATAAACAAACCTGAAGCCTACGTCGGTTTTTTGGATGTCTTACTTGCGGTTCATGGGACTTACTCAATACGTATCACTGGGGTTATAGCCCTACCTATAATCCAACTGAATTGCCTTTTGGGTTGTGCTGAAAGCTCAGGATTTAAGATTGAGGGCTTTGTAGTGGACCGCATCTCCAAACCCATAAACTCTACCAAATACCCGGCCTCAATCGGCAGCCTAGGGGGGGTAGTAGCCGGGGGTGGGGGGGAGGGGGGGAGGGAATAAAAACCGTGAAGGACGTCTAGAAAGCTGCAGGCTCTAAAGCTGATCCTTGCTTTTGAAAGCTATACATGTAATTTTCTGATATGGAGGCTGCACATTTTGTCATATGCATCTCATGCCGCACATGCTAGCCCTTCAAAAGCATTGGGTTCTCGGGTTTTCTCAGGGTTAAGGGCTCAAGGCGGACAAAACACATATCGGAAATTTCTCGCTTGTACATAGGCGTCCCTGCGCTTGTAACATGCAGCACAACTTAATTGGAGGTTCATGGGACTTAGCAACTACTTACAATTGGACAAATGGCTGAACCGAATAGGCCTAGACAACTATCAATCTCATTTTGAAATCTATTTGAGGTGCCCTATACAAGGTATGTAGGACCAGATAACTATCCCCATAAGTCCCCCTATAACCCCGACTTTCATGTTCTTTTCATGTTCTTTCCATGATTTGGGGAATATCCCTAAGCCCTAAACCCTGTATAATCCTTACATTTAGGCCCCCACACTATGAAGGCCTGTGACCCAGCTGCCAGACGAAGTTCAGCACGATGCAGTCCTGTGGCAACGAAAGAATATGTGAGTTTTTCAAGGTAGGTTTAGGGCGCTGTTTACTTTAGGTTGTCAGCAAAGATGGAGGAATGGATCCCGAAGTATACTTGCTTATACATAATCCCCAATATTCTTACAATTGCTCGTCCGCTCCCTAAACCCTAAACACTGAACCCTAAATAGTGCAAACTAGTGTCTTTTCCGTGCCTACAAACAACCACAGAGTCTAGGATTGCCACATGAGCGCTTACGCAAATCATGTCTCCATGAACTGGGTTCTGCAGGGATATAGCGAGTTTGAGGATAGAATGAATCACCAAGCTACAGAGAATCCAAGATGAAATTCCTACTTCTACTACTGTCGAGATAATATTCCCAACATAACGGCCACAAGACTGCAGCTCAGACGCAAAAATACGACCTAGACCTCTATACCCTACACCTTGTTAGGGTACCGAATCTTGCATACAGAAGATATGTGACATGCAACTAGGTATCCCAAAAGTGGGGTACAGTATAGGGGTTTAGGTAGAGTTCGGGGTTTAGGACTTAGGGCTCAGGGTATGCAAGCCAAAAACAAAAGGTCAAGAAGAAGTGTCCCCAAAATTATAATCTAAATCCTAACCCCTATCCCCTACAACCCCTAAAAATCCCAAAAAATCCTGAAAACACTGCAAACCCTAAAGACCCTGCACTATGCAAGTGTGCAAAGCAAGTTTCGACCAGGCCGATAAAAATGGTGAAGGCATCGTAGATGTTCCAGCCCGAGTCGGCAAAGATTGAAAGATGCCTTGCTTCCGGTTAAGATATATGACCAAAGGGGATATATAAGCCATAGTCTAAACTCCTAGTATCCCAGCTAATAACCCGCATAATAGTCCCCTGTACAATCCCCCTTCAAAGCCCCCTTCAAGGAGTTTAGACCATAGCTCATATGAGTAGTGCTTTTGTCGTGGTTGAACCTATAAGATTGGATTCCTTACATAAAATACTGTACCCCAAAGGTTGGATGGAATCTTACCCTGTAATTGGCACCATGGTATCCCCAAATAATAAGTCTAAACACCCAGTATCCCCCATAATCCCCTACATAACCCCCCTCAAGGAGTGTAGACTATAGCTCATATGGGGTTTAGGGTCTGAGGTTTGAACAGCTCGGGGATCAAATCCTGATAAAGGAGAGTCAGATGATAAAGAGACTTGCAGATCAAATGGAAACTGGTTTTAGAAGGTTATGGGAATAATTACCAATGTTGTGGCCCCAAGTTCCCTATATAATTATGAGGATTCGCGTTGCCTCAGAATAGGGCCGGGCATAAAGGACTATGCGGGGATTCTTGTTTTGGTATTATTCTCTTGGATTATATAGGGATTCTGACCATGAGCATCTGGAAAGATTTCGGATTTAGGGTTTAGGGCTGGGCGTCTGGGACAGTTTCACGCAGTTTAAGGGATTAGAGGTTTGGGGCACCCTAAACCCTAAACCCTAATCTTTTTGGCTCCAGCATCCCCACCCTGACACCTATCTCACAGCAATGTAAGGGCCTAAATAGTTACCAAGATCATTTCGAGGTCTGAAAAAGGTACCCTACCATAACTACCCTATAAGCCATACACTGTTGATACTAAGAGTCCTGCATGACTTTGCTGTACTGTAGTACAATAATTCCAAGGGTATAAGGGACTGGGGGTCATGCAGGTTTTTTTAGTATCCACCCTGATAGCACCAGTTACCCCCATTGTTCACCAATTATTAACTCCCCCTGACCCTCCACGTAGAAACACTCGACGGTTGGGCATGGCTTGAATAAGTACTCCCAAACGGTTTGGGGTTTGGCAAGGGTTTAGGGTTTCTGGTTTAGGGCTTCGGGTTTAGGGTTATTAAGGGTTTAGAGTTAAGGGTTTAGGGTTTAAGGTTATAAGGGTTCGGGTTAAGGGTTTAGGGCTTGGAGTTAAGGGTTTAGGGTTTTGGCTTGGTTTAAAGGGAGCACTCTGCGGCCGTGCTCTCTAGGAGCATTGTGGGGCTGGACATTCGAGGGGCACTCCAGGTTTGGGCGGGGAGATCACGGTGCCCCTACGCGACACAGAGTTTGGGGTTAAGGGTTTAGGGCTTGAGGTTTAGGATTCAGCCCTCAAAACCAGCGCCCTCACTCCACGGCGAAGACCCCAGTTTTCAAAAGGGATCTTTCAAACTAAGAGGCAGAAGCTCTAAGGTGGAGGTACACCCTGAGTTCAAAGCCTGAGTTCCTAAACCCTAAACCCTCAGGCCCTAAGTTCCTAAACCCTAAGTGTCTAAACCCCTAATACTCCAAACCCTAACCCTGAAAGCATCACCTTAAAACCCGAAGTGCCTAAACTCAAAGTTCCTATCCGATCCCCTAAAACTCAAAGTCCCCTAAACCTCTAAGCCCCCAAATCCTAGATCCTAAAGCATCACCTAAAGCATGTAGACTGACTCCGTTGCCCAGCCACTTCGGTATGTCTTCCAGAAGCTGCCAACAGGTGTCACCTTCTCAAAATATGGGTTTGGTTTAGGGTTTAGGGTTCAAGTTTTTTTCTTCAGGTTTAGGGGTTCACGGTTTAGGGGTACATAAGGGTTTATAGGGATTTATAGGGTTCAGGGTTTCTCAAAATTAGGAGCACCTTTCTGAGTCCCTATCAATAAGGACTATAGTATGTTGCTGTCTATATTGAGGTTCCCCTATCTAGGGAAACTACCATATGCGTACTTGGAGGGCCAGGGAGGACGCAGTAGTAGAAACTGCCTACTCAAGAATCCAAGGGTTTAGGGTTGTAAACATGTCTATACCCTCATGAGCCATGTACAACTCCAGCTATCTCCAGTGTTCCAATTATCCCCATTCTAATCCTATTTGACATATCCCCATGCCTCTCGACGTACCCTTGGTCATATGTTTCTTTTCCTTGTCGGCTTCAGTAGAAATGAAATGAAAATTAGGTTCAACAATGATCCAAGTATAGGGGTTTGGGTGTTGAGGTTTGGGGCTTAGGGTTACCAGTGTAGGGATTTCTCGAACTGGCGGGGGCACAGCTAGGGATTTGAGGGCAAGTAGGATGGTAAGTTGTCATGTATGCTGAGATGAAATAGGATTTTTCCACATGGCATGCCCACACATATACCATCACGCACCTGCGGAGCCTGGCGAGCTCCGAAAAATAATGTACTTCCCAAAGTATAGAGTGAGCAGGACTTCCTCCATCCACAGTTGGGAATTCCAAACAAAAACTCACGGAAACCCAAGTGAAACCATATACGGCAGTTGTGAAGAATCAGCCCCCCATATTTTCCTATCATGGACCTACGGTAACCCTAACTAACTTCCCCAAAGGACCTTTAGACCACCCTCCACGTATACCCAAAAAACTCCCTTAGAACCTTATCTACTCCAAGAGGAACCCAATATACCTGTTTGAAACAGCTTATGAACCTTTTGAAGGAACCCTATTAACGTTTCCAAACACCTTGTGAACCCTTTGAAGGAACCCTTTGTGCCCTTTTAAAATAGGCCCTCAACCTAAACCCCGAACCCTAAACCCTAACCCGCCTTCGGTGAACCAGACTTTGGGCACGCTCCGAAGAGCTGCGCGATATCGCATGCGAAGCTCCGCGATGAAGAAGCAGAGGAAAACTGCCTACGAGCTTATAGTCCCCCTTAAGTAGATAGGGTTATGTTGGGGTTATATTGGGGTATAATGGGATAATGGAAAAAATTGCAACTACTATTTAGGGTTTAGGGTTAAGGGGTTTTGGGTATATAGTCCCGCTTAAGTAGATAGAATATGGCTTTGGGTATCTTAGAATAAGATCCCCATATACCCCATATTCTATCTACTTATGAGGGACTATAGGCAGGGACGTGTAGGGATATGCAATGATTAGGGTTTAGGGTTTACTGTTCCGGGCGTAGGGATCAGGGTTTACTGTTCAGGATTCAGGGCTCACTGTCTAGGATGCGGGCTTTGAAGTTCAGGGATCAGGGTTCAGCATTTACTGTTCAAATTGTCCTTCAAAAATAATCCTTTTCCTAAACCCTAAACCCTAATCCCTGAACCCTAACCCTAATCCCTAAACCCTAAACCTTAAACTTCCTACCTGGCTGAGACTGCAATGCTTTCGTGGAGCCTCCACACCCAGGTACAGCGCGGCGTGGGCGTAGTCTGTCCTGGGCTACTTCCAGTTTTAGGGTTAACATATCCCTAAGGGTCCAAGGACCCAAACAATAGGGTGTTAGGACCCAAATACCGTTCATATTAATGGTATTTGGGTCCTAAAACCCTATTATTTGGATCCTTGGACCCTCAGGGTATTTCAAAGGGAGAAATTCCCATTCCCAGTCCGACATCTGGGAATACCACACGACTTGCCGGCTGAAGACCATCTTACATCCAAGGCCTCATCTACGGTAGGATTGTGGGGCCAAATAAAAATCAGATGCTCATTGCTTTATAGGGATTATGCAGGGATTATAGATATGATAAACGCTAAAACATGACTTTCAAACCTACCCATATGGTCATCTGGAATTCGTTCAACATCAGAACCCTAAGGAACAGAAAACACCCATCATGTCGATTACTGAAACCTGGGCAGAATCTGAAACAACGAGCTTTACGGTCTAGGGTTCAGGTTCAGTACTGCCCCCCCCCTCACTAACAGTTGGATAATAATCATAATATGATTATATATATATAGAGCCCTTAATAGGACCCCTAATATAGACTGTTACTGCGTGGGGGCAGTACTCAAGGTTCAGGGTTTGAGTGTTGAGTACGCGGCCAGGCGACTGTCTAGTCTGCCACGCGGTCTCATCATGCAAGTAGGACATGACCTTTGAAGCTCAAGGACGAGATTTGAGGGTCAACACTTGGGGTTTGGGGGACTGTTTTTGGGGGCCTTGGACCTAGCCTAAACCCTAAACCCCCAAGATTTAGACCGGGTTCTTAGGGACGAAATGTTGTGGGGTTGCAGCATAATCTCCCTCCCCTGATAATGAACCTCCCCACCGCCTAAACTTGGGCATCCCGCCCAAAGGGTTTAGGGTTTAGTACTAGATTGTAAAAAAATCTACGCCAAAACCCTAAACCCTAAAAGTAGTTTCCATTTTCTTTTCCATTATCCCTATATAACCCAAATATAAACCCAATGGAAACCCTCAGAAGGGGGAAGCTATTGAGACTTCGGAATCTGAAGGATGCCCACCTCTTTTTGTTGGATACGGTTTGTATGGCTTGGGGTTGAGAGTTTTCAGTTTAGGATTTGAGGTTTAGAGTTTCGAGTGTAGGGTTTAGGGTTCAGGGTTTAATATTTAGAGTTCCAAGTTTAGGGTTTAGGGTCCGGGCTCAGGGTTTAGAGTTTAGCGTTCAAGCTTTAGGGTTTAGAGTTGGGAGTTTAGTGTTTAGAGCTGAGGGTTCAGGGTGTAGGTTTTAGAATTTTGGATGACCTTTTGCCTTAGGGTTCAGGATCTAGGGTTTAGGGTTTAGGGACCAAATGGACCCCAGTTATCAGCCCCATAACCCATGTTACTAAGGAGAGGGGGCGGAAAACAAGGGTCAGGCTTGGGAAGTGTAGCGAACTCAAGAAAGAATTAAACGCGCTATCCGCGTACAATCCTTATATAGAACCCCAATACTGTCGAGACCAAAATACTGCATGCCCTTACTATACTATAATATAATTCTCTAACTAGTGTATGAAGCACTTAGGGTCATGGAGGCTTTCTGGTATCCACCGTATGGTACAAGGTCTAAGGGTTTTGGGGTTAAGGGCCCCTTAACCCCAAACCCTTACCCTAAACTCTGTTCAACTTATCCAGCCCTAAAGTAGCATGCATGCGAAGCCTTCCCCCCGTAGACGGCCTGTGATCTTCCGGAAGAAGAAGTTTAGGGTTTAGGGCTCAGGGCTGGTTCTTAAGTAAGGGAGCGTGGGCGGATGAACCCCAGCAAGAATCCCTACACAATCTAACGGTACCTATATTCCCTCCCCCACTCCCCCTTAAGAACCACTAGTTAAAACTGTTGATGACGACTGGTATAGACTGGAAACGCGCGCGCTAAGACCAACATAACTTTGATATCAATCATGAAAAGACGTGTAGCAGGAAGTACGAGCAGGAGGATGAAAACGAGTAGGAGTAGGAGTAGGAGTAGGAGTATAGGAGCAGTAGCACCAGCAGCAGCAGCAGCAGCAGCAGTGGCGGATGCGGCGGTTGTAGTGGTGGTGTCCCAAGAATAGCAGAGGCAACAGTAATGTCGGCATCAACTCCCTCCTCACCTGCCAAACGGGCCATAACAGATCATGTTCCCAAGCCCTCCTAAATCTTACCTCCCCACCACCACCTCCCTACATGCACTAAACCCTCTGAACACTAAAATCCTAAACCCAAAGCCCAGAAACCTGAACAACCCATTTTGTCACTCTCACTCGGACTTGTCCATGCGTTTCTGGGCCCAAAGTCAAGTGGTATTAAAGCTGCATACAGTGGGTTGCCTAAAATGGGGGGCGGGCCTTATATAGGGCCTACTGAGTATGAAGATCATTTTGGTAAACTGCCACGTCTTCCTGACTTTAGGAGCCAATGGAGGAAACGATTTAAAGCTTACTGTAAGGTGTACGGTTTTGAGATGTAAGGGCTTAAGAGTATAGGGTTTGCTGTAGCGTTAAAAGGATTAAGATGTAGAATGGTCCACCTTTTGTGGATAGAAAATTACATCCGCATATACTCCATATTCCATCTGCTTGAGGGGGGCTATGACTACGAGGGCTTAATGATCTAGGCTTCGGGACGAAGACTGCAATCACTGCCACGCAGGCCCAGACAACTGGACTTTTAGGGCTTAGGGTTTAGGGCTTAGGGTTTTAGGGCTTAAGATTTAGGGCTTAGGGTTTCGGGATCTACTTCAACAACCCCCCACAAAAATGCTGGACATCCCAAACCTCGCTCTAGCAGAGAATGTAAAATCAAAACGAACTAAACCCGTAAACCCTAATGTAACGGCCCTAGATGGTTGCCAACATAGTTTTGATGGCTAGTTGAGGTACCCTATACCTTAATCCGCCGACCTTGGGGGGCGTGTTGGATGGTTTCAGTAACGGAGAGGGTGAAAACCCTCTTCTTTTCTCCCTTACAGCCTAGAAACGCGGGGTGGCCTGAACCCCCATGGGCTTGGGGGCCCGGGCCCCAAGGCCCTGGAGGCCCTGCCCCCAAGGCCCTGGAGGCCCCGGCCCCAAGCCCGGGGCCCCAAGCCCCTGAAAACTCGTAACCTTGATTGATTTCCTTTCA
>CAJNIZ010043933.1:34456-53089 GCA_905231905.1 Symbiodinium pilosum
GATATATGAATTATAGTCTAAACTCCTAGTATCCCCCTTCATTTAGGGTTCAGGGTTTAGGGCATATGAATTATAATCTAAACTCCCAGTATCCCCCTTTGTGACCCCTTTAATGGAGAGTCAAATGGCACAAATGGAAAAGAAAACGGAAAATGAAATGGAAACTGTGATTATATAGGGGGCTATAGGGGTTATACTCTAAACTCCTAGTATCCCCCTTCATAACCCCTACGGTACTCCCCTATTTGATCCCATATATAACCCCTTTTAAGGACTTTAGATTATGGCCCAGGTGGACCCCCACCCTGTAATAGTGGTATGAGGACCTGAGGACCCTCATGAAGTCACCATTATCCTTTATAGTCACTGTTACTGGGTGGGGGTTCCACCTAACTTCTACCATCTACAACACACCCCCTAAACCCTAAACCCTCAACCCTAAACCCTACACCCTCAACCCTAGACCCTAAACTTGCTTCCCAAAAATCACCCAACCTTAACACCAAAGCCGGCCACTCTCGACCACAATAATTAGAACCACATGGGAAAGACCGTGGTAAATGAAATGAAAACCCTAGGTCCCTGTAAGGCGGTATATAGGGTGTAGGACTCAGGGATATTATCTCAACAATGGAGAATCTTGTTTGATAAGAACTAGGTAATGCGTCAACCTGCGAAGGCAAGGATCCCATCTGCACAAGGGGGGATCTGCCCAATGTCACACGGCTCAGAAATGTCGGCTTTCAGGGCGCAGGCCCTCTTCGAGGTTGTAAAGGGTTACACCTAGGTCTCGTTAGAGGGGCTGCAGGGATGTCTTTAGGGTTTAAGGTTTTAGGTCTAGAGGCTTCGAATGCAAGATTAGGATTTGGCGATTAAGGCTTCCGGGCTTAGAGTTCAGGGCTCAGGTCTGGGTTTCTCTGGAGGACTGTAAGCGGTTTAGAATTCTTGGCTTGAGACAATCTCATGCCAAACCATCTGCAATCCAAAAACCTTTAACATGGGTGCCAGGCCGGAGGTTGTTCGAAACATCCTTCAAGTTTAGGATCTCGGATTTAGGTCTTGTGGCTTCAAGGTTCTACAACTAAACCATAAGATCAATAAGCTTCGAGGTCGAAATGCGGTCTGCAAAGACTGCTCAGGCTTCAAGATTCAGGGTTTACGCTATCAGGGTGTAGGGCTCAAGGCCGAAGAATTCTGGAACTCTGGGAGGTTCGTTTCTGCAGAAAGCTTCTCTTGTAATCCCGTGAACTTTAGGGGAGCGATCTCACGCGCTTGTAGAGGACGTCGCACTGGCACATGTACTTGGTTCCAGACTGCACACCGCCGCCTGGCTGTTGTTCAGGCTCAACCAGGGTTTAGAGTGTAGGGTTCAGGGCTTAGGGATTATGGTGCAGGTTTTGGGGTTAAGGGTTGTACGTTTAGCTTTAAGGCTTTGCGGTTTAGGGTTTAGGGCTTAGGGCTTCCAATACACCCTAATCAAAGAATGCCTTACATAATGTTGGGAATCTTTTGAGAGGTTTTGGATGTTTCAAGCAACACCCAGAATAGGAGAATCCTTGTAAAAAGAAACAAAAGCACGCCCAAAAACAGAACTGCAAGCTTCAAATCCTAAACGCTAAACTCGCCTTCGTGCAGCTCGTCGTGGCGAAACAGAACGCAACGGCCCACTGCCTGACTGTTGAACCGTAGGGAAAGGAAAAGAAACTGCAATTTAGGGGTTTAGGGGTCTAAGGCCGAGGGCCGAGGGTTGGGAACGGAGGAACGGATGCCCAGTAGCAGCGCCCGAAACACAACAAAAGACTGTGGTAGCTCCGTTCTCTCCATCCCCTAAACGATCTGAAACCCTACCTTGCACTCACAACAATCCTCATGGGGTCATGGTGGCATGATCACAGCCCCAAACCCTACTAAGTCCTAAACCCTAAGCCTAGGGTCTAACCCCTAAACCCCTAAAACCCTAAACCCCTAAACCCTAAACCCTAAACCCTAAACCCCTAAACCCTAAACACCAGTAAACACCAGCAAGCCGCAGGAGCAACTGTAGCTTGAGACTCGTAAATCCTGGGTTGCTGTTAAGGAACTTAAATTAAGTTACTATATTGGGGAAACCGTATTATTTACAATATATATATATACCCATTATGGTAACCCTAAACCCTAAACCCTAAACCCATTATGGTAACTTAATCTAAGTTCCTTAACAGCAACCCAGAATCTTCGAGTTTGCTTCATCGACCCGGAGCTTGACGAAGTTCAACTTGCCGCCTTCGAATTCAGCCGGATCCTTGGGCTTAGGCTTTAGGATTTGAGGTTTGGAGATTTAGGGTTTGGGGATTTAGGGTTTAGGATTTAAGGTTGGGGGTTTAGGGCTTAGGATTTAAGGCTCGGGGGTTTAGGGTTTGGGGATTGAGGTTTGGGGTTGTGGTTTTAGGGCTACAAGGCACTGCCCAAATAACTCAAAACCCAGAGTTGTAGGATGCTAGCAGAGAGCCAATCTGAACACCTTGCCTACATAGCTGTAGTCGAAACTTGTTAGGGGGATATAGAAGGGATGATATAGGGAGCATTATAGCTAGGAGTGTAAACTATAGCTCATATTGACCCGTTTCATTGTTGCCAGAAAGATTTTTGCTCTACAAGTGACATAATGAACATTTTGTTTGCGGGATGTGCGGCTTTGCGCCAACCGACGTCGAACTGGAGCTTGGGCATGTGTCGGGACCCAAAATAATCTCCAAAATGCTATATTCCTTATTATGGGCACCCACAAAAAGGACCCCTAATTTTGGGAGACCCCCATTTGAGAAGATCCCACATTATGAATTGCCGACAGGGCTTTCTGAGAATTGACGCGACGGGTCCTTGTGGGGCTTGAAACCCTGGTCCTTTTTGTACCTCATGAAGCGAAACACGGGAATGATCCCACACACCTCATAGATGCCACTGGTTAAGGCTCCAGCGTAAGGAAGCTCAGGCGGGAAGTATTGCCGTAGCCTCTCCCAAAGATAATCTGCAAAGTCAGACGACTTGATCTGTACGAGCTGTGAGGTGTTCTTCTCCTGGACTGAAGGCTTAGGGTTTAGGGCTCATAGGGTTTAGGGTGTAGGGCTTAGGGTTTGGGGTTTAAGGTTCAGGGTTTAGGGTTTAGGGACATGCGGGTTAGGGGATACGGAGCTATCAATATTTGCTTTCGCTGTTCGGAAATCTCGGTTCGGCACAGTTGCCGCTATCTGTATTCTGAGTTATCATGGCCCCTTCAGAACCTTCCTTTGAAGGTTCGTAGCGCAACAGTCTTGTGTCAAGTTGTCAGTGATGAGAAGAAGCCATAGAAGAAGCATCGGCCCTGTTGCTCCCCCAACCCTAAACCCTCAGCCCTAGACCCTAATCCGAACCAGACTGAGAGCTCAATTCGAAGACAGCCTTGACTTGACGTCAAGGTTTCCAATCTAGCTCCAAACGCTTTACCCCAGCACCCTGAAACCCTCATCCCAACATTCTGATTGATGAGCATTCACTCGGAGACCGGGCAAGGATGGCTAAGCAGGGCCCGCATAAGCCGTGGTGTAAAAAGGCGGGATTTGTTGCGCCCCCCGAATAATTGTTCAGATTCTTTCCATAAAAATCTCTGCCAAATCCCAAGTGTCTTGTTCGTAAGCCAGCTGCATCAGTTGATCGGCATCCTCCTGAGTTGTTCAGGAAATATTCTCTTCTCCCAGGTCCTTCGGGAGTCAACTATCTACAACGAGGAAGACAACACCTACAAAAATGTTGTTCAGTTTTGCAATGATTGTAGAACGGTTCCGTACAAGAGCTAAAAAGACATTGTAAAGAGATGTTGTACTTAGGCACTGCTTAAGTGAATAGACTCCCTTTTCAATGCCTATAAAACAATCCCTTTTACCCAACTAACCCCTAAACCCTAAACCCTACTCGTTCCCTACGAACCACCAGTAAGTCGTGGATAAGCAGAGGCATCTGAAAGCCAGGATCCCAATTGGGAATCCGTTTCAGTCTCCTTCTTATAGCAACTTCGCTTGAATCCCTTAACAGCAACCCAGCTTTTCAAGGATAAGGACTTCGAAGAGGACATCACTATGCAGACCAGGTAGTGCCTTAAACCTGCCGACGCAGAGCAAGTGTTCAGAAGACACCTTGAACCAAAGAGAGAGGCAGGGGCATTGACTGGCCTTTTGGCTTGGGTCTTTTGGCTTATGGGTTTAGGCTTTAGTGGCTGCGTTCAGTCAAGATGAATCAAGTAACATCTTCCTCCCATAGCCCCAGTCCGATCTGAATCAAACCTTAACATGTCCGCAAGCACCTTCTGGGGTGGATGCGCCAAACTAGCCTCAATCCGAACCCCTTGCCCTCCCCCAAACTTCCATGGAACCACCACAAAATACAACAACTACTGCGTGACGACTGCCTGAGGGATTATGGGATTGCGCAACCAAACCTCTCTTCGAGTTGGGGGGGTATGTAAAAGCCCAGGGTTTAGGGCTTAGGGCCCTGAACCAGAATTAGCACAGAGCCCTGAAACAGAATAAGCACAGGAGTCATCTTCCCCCTCGATCATCGTCTGCTTGGCTACTTTCATAAGGAGCGAGGGCGGCGTCTCAAAACCCACCTAGAAAGCTTTGCCCAGGAGGCCCTCAGCCCTTTAGCTAAGGCAAGCCCTCAACCCTAAACCCTATAAACCCTAAACCATAAGGCCTAAATCCCTAAGCCCTAGACCCTAAACCCCTACCCCTAGACCCTAAACCCCTAACCCTAGAATCTAAGCGCGTTCGGTAATTGAAGGGCATTGGGCTTCCTACGTGGAGGGTTTGTTTAGGGCCTCAGGCTTGCCTTAAGGTTTAGGGCTGAGCATTGGGAGGTTTGGCGTTTAGGTTTTAGGGTTGGGGGTTTGTAAGCACTCTTGTTGGAGAGGCTACATAACTAGTATTTTTGAGCCATACGACTACCCGAGGGTCATGCAGTACTGTGCTGAAATAATCAGCTTTGAGGAAATGGAAATTTTGCCTTCATAAAAGAGTTTTGTGGTATACTATACTTTCCTGAATTTTGAAGGCTAAGCCGCAAGAACCCTCATACCCTAAATCCTAAACCCTAAACCCTAAATCCAAAAGCCTAAACCCTACATCCCAAAAACGGCTCGCTTTCAAAAAGCTCCACCTTCTCGTGGACGTCAATCAAAGCCTGGCACATGTCCCCAGGAAGCACGCCATCCAGGACGGCGACCGGAAACCTTGCTGGGGATTAGTAGGGCATAAGGGAATACGTTATAAGGTTGCAAGGGATTAGTAGGGCATACGGGAATACATTATAAGAATTATATAGGGATTCTATTGGGATCTTATAGGGATTTACTCCCTACTACCCGCCGGCAAGTTCGGGACCTAAGCCCTAAATCCTAAGGCCTAACCCCTAGACCGTCAACCCCAAACCCTAAATCCCAAACCCTAAACCCTAGATCCTAAACCCCAAACCCTAAATTCTAAACCCTAAACCCTAGATCCTAAACCTGAGTTAATGCTTTGAAGTTTCTGGATTAGAGGCTTCGAGCTTAGGATACAAAGGCTACGGGTCGATTGTTATACCATAGGCTGGGCTGCTGTTAGGGAACTTAAACTAAGTTACCATAATACGGGTTCATAGGGTATGTAGGGTTCGAGGTTTAGGAATCTAAGTTTCCATAAACTGGGTATGTGGTAGATAGTAGGGTTTCCTTATTCTAGCAAATTACTTTAACCTCCTTGCAACCCAGTAAGGCAAAGACGGGTCAGTTATGCCAACTAGGTTCTGTTGATGGCCAGAAATTGCCCTTGCCAATGCCTGCATAAGCTAAGTAAGAATGATCTGAGGTCTTTCCTTCATGAAGCCTTCACATTCGCTCCGTAGTATTCGGAACCCCGTCTATGCAGAGCCCAAGAACAGGATCCATATGGTCCTTTTTCAAAACAACCGGGTTCACTATTAATGGAGCTCGGCCACTAACAAAGCATGTGCTGAAAGAACAATTGAACATTTCTTCGTGCTAGACCGCAAACCCCAGACTGTCATTTCTCTCGAAATCCCTACACCCTCAAAGCTTTCCATGGAGTAGTACGGACTCTGCGTTGAGGTTTAAGGCTTAGTGCGCAAAGCTTCTCATCAAGAAACCGGCTGCTGCTATTTGGCAAGACGAAGCTCTGAGTGACCCTCACCTGAGCCGCATTGTTTTGTGAGTTTAGGGTTTAGGGTCTAGGGGCCCAGGGTTTAGGGTTTTGAAGGGGCTATACGGGCTACGTATATAAGAACATTTAAGGGACCTTTACGGGCTACA
Organism: Symbiodinium pilosum; assembly: GCA_905231905.1. Classification (NCBI taxonomy): domain Eukaryota; class Dinophyceae; order Suessiales; family Symbiodiniaceae; genus Symbiodinium; species Symbiodinium pilosum. The sequence goes on from CAJNIZ010043933.1 coordinate 40,779, forward strand.
TATGAGTATAGTAGGGTTTAAATAGAGGTTGCACGGTTAGGGATCATGGAGAATCCAACGGAAAAGATGGAAAAAGACATGGAAAGTAGTTGCATCTTGGGGCTTTATGGGAAATGAAGAAGCTCTGGGTTCAGGGTTTAGCATTTAGGGTTTAAGGAAGAAGTTCCTTTTGGTGGCTGGACTAAGTAAGATTATATCCTTCTATACCCAAAAGGAGGATACAATCTTACTCTTATAGTCCATAAACCCTAAACCCTAAACTCTAAACCCTAAACCCTTAGGCTTGGATTGCAAGATTAAGGCTTGGAGATTTAGGTAAGCTCCATTGCGACAGATACGGGTGCACAAATCAGCTGGAAGGTGTGGGGAGAAAGGCGAAGCCTTGGGATTTAGGGTTTAGGGCTTGAGATTTAGGATTTAAGATTCTTGGTACAGGGTTTACGATTCAGGGTTTAGGCTTCACGGTTCCAAGCTTTGAGCAATGCTAAGAACAAGAGACGCCACCTCCAGAAAGTACTGTCCAGCAATGCTCGGAATCCTGAGAACTATTTCCTTAAAGACTTAACCCGGAAACCTTAGAAATGACGCGGGCTTTGGCCAACAAATGCAACCCTACAACTCTCACAATGGGTTCTTAACTTTGAGGGGTTGGGCTCACATAACCCTCTTAGTAGTAAACCTGAAGCCCGAACAACCTTGAATCCTCAGCCTTAAACTGATGAGTTCTCCCGCTACTCCCCCGTAAACTACTCGCCAAGGTTGAACCTTACTGTACTCGGGATGAGATAACCAGGGCTAATGAATGAGAATGGGTGGTATACGCTAAAACCTACACAGTAAACCCTGATTCTCAAGCCTTAAAACCGAAGCCCTAAATCCCAAACCCTAAGCCCTTAGCCACAAACCCCCAAACCCTAAACCCTCAGGTAGCGTTAGGGTTAACCCATGAAAAACCGTGCAGTCACCGCGTCAGAGGGCTGCCCGGGCTTCAAGCAGATACCGCTAGCTGCCCAGCCCCCTGAATTTGCCGAGGAAACCATGAGATTCAGTTTGGGGGTTTAAAGGTTTAGGAACCTTGGTCAGGGTTTAGGCTTCAAAGTTTAAGGCTCAGGATTTAGGCTTGAATCTTTGGGGTTCAGGCTTATTGGGTTTAGGCTTCGAAGTTTATGGTTTAAGGTTTGAGGTTGAGGGTTTAGGTTGGTTTGCTTTCAGGAACTTTAGATTAAGCTGCCATAATAAGAATATGCAGTAAATAACGTGGCTTCACCATAAGCCCACCATCATACTTTCACATCCTTAACAGCAACCCAGTATGTCAAGTTGATAGATGAACAAAAACTGCAGGTACTAGTTGCTAGTGTTCCGATTGCTCCTGGTATTCTCCTTACTGTTGTTGCCCTCGATATTCTTTGTAGTCCAAGGAGTTTCTCAACTGAAAGGGTGCTATCATGAGGGTATGAAGATGTATTGGGTTTGTGGCTGATGGGGCATTGGACGGAGCGTTCAGGACTTATGGCTTTGGGATTCAGGGCGCAGAAGTTAGATTCGAGCCTTCAGACTGTTGAGTTCAGGGTTGGGGGTTAGCTTGAGGGTTGAGAGGCGTTAGGGTTTTGGATCCCAGGATTGCCCTCCTTCCGAGACCCCCTACACGGCCCGGGTCTACTTGGAGGGTCAGGAGAACTTCGTAAGTAGGTTCATAACGGCTGTAACCCATGTAATAACCCTACATATCCTAATTATTCACCTACTTACTAAGTCCCCATGACCCTCCAATTAGATAGTACAAAACAAGAATAAGGGTGGGACCATGCTCTGCGGCAGAGGACTGAGCCAAAAGGGTGGAGGAAATCCCCACGGTACAGGAGCCTGACAAAGAATCCCCTCTACGAATAAGAAACCTCCCTACCCAAATATTCCACCGCTTATAGCATGGCACTGTATCGGGGGGGGGGGTGATTTACTATCATGCGCATGCTCTGGGTAGTGGCCAATTAGGGCTCAGAGGTCTTCTCTCATTAACCCTATAGTCCCCCTTAAGTAGATAGAATAAGGCGTTGGGTATATTATAATAGGATGCCCATATACCCCATGTTCCATCTACTAAAGGGGGACTATAATAGCTTGCTTGGGACGTCCCTATGCATTACGCTGCCTCGAAGCTCTGGAAGCAAACCCCAGCCTCGGCCCAAAACCGTAACGCAGAAACCTACTTGAGTAGTGTTTTTATGTTGGTTTAACCTAGTAAGATAATATTCCGTATATAAAATACTATACCCCAAAAGGAGGATATAATCTTACTCTATATTGGGTACTATAATATCCCCAAATAAGATGCTACTCACTTGGGGATGCGAGGGACTCAGCAAGTAGGGTTGTGCTGTCATACTGGCGATAGCCGGGGTTATCTATGTGGCTCCTAAGGGCTGATTACAAGGGTACTTACTAAATCCTCTTGATCATCCAAGTATCCAATACTCTCTGGTTTGGGGTTAAGATAATTTGGCACAGCACACAAACCCCATGAGAGCGGGGAGCCTTAAAAAAGAGACACCACTGCCAGGCCTCAAGCCCTGAACCAACTGCGAAATCTCTGTACAAACGTCTGCACATCTACGGCTGTCTAGATGCGGCTTTCCAAAAATTTGAGGTGCCATTTTGGGGTCCTCATAATAACTACCATAATATATTGGAATCGTTACTAATGTCTCCCTATGTCTGGGCCTGTATGAATATATATATATAGATAGATATACATATATGTATATGCATATGTATATGTATATGTATATGTATATCATGCATGTCCCTCTTTCCCTTGCTCTCTTCCTTGGTTATCCTTTGTTATCCCCAACCCGTTGCGAGTTTTGCGAAAACGGGTGGGCCCTGATATAGACCACAAAATAAGAAAATCCTTAGCATAGGACTACAGAGAAGGTTGCCCAAATTTGGGGAAACCCAAATCACTCCCGAGCAATGCTTAGGACAATCTCCCCTCTACCACAAGAGTCCCAGGGCACCCTAAACCCTAAACCCTGAACCCTAAACCCTAAAACCTGAACCCTAAACCCTAAACCGTGACCTAAGCCCTGAGAAGCTCCAGCCCTAGACTTTAAACTCCAATTCCTGAACCCAGATACCTGAGCCCAATCCCCTAAACCCTAAACCCATGGGTTTAGGGTTTAGGATTTAGGGGTTAAGGTAAGATTCTAAAGCCTTCACCCTGACTGCAGATTTGAAGCCCAAATCCTTCAACCACAGCCCCTAAGCTTAAATTCGCAAACCCGAATCCTTACCCTTATCCCCACCCTAAACCCTAAACTCTGTAGACTGCTAAGCGGCCTAGGCTGGCCAGCTTTCTTTGGCACTCCGCAGCAAAAGGGTCGATCGTCTCCGATCTCCTGGGTGAGTATCCGTTTTGGTTTCAAAGTTTAGGCTTAGGGTCAAGCGGGAGTATCCAGCCTAGACCCCAAACTCTAAATCCTTGAACCCAGATTAGGATAGAACGGATATAGAAGGACATTGGGAAGTTGTATCAGGGTTAGGGCCCTAAACAAAGACTGTGACACCACCTCGGCTAAGGGTTTGAGGTTTAGGGTTTAGAGCTTTTGTCAGGGCCCTACACGCCTCCTGTACAAGCACTTTGGCTCCACTGCCATTGTTTTGCTGAAGTTAGGGCTTAGGTAAAGGCTAGAACAGAAGGTAGTAAAGAATACTTACACTCCCGAAAACTATCATGGAAACCCAAAAGCCCATTATAGACCCTCTAAAAGGGGGCTCTATAGGTTTCCATGTTAGTCTGGGAGAGCGTAGGGCCATACAGGAGTCTTTTTCCATCAACCGTATGGGGATATAGCAGTGGCCCTAAAACCCGAACATACTTTAGTCCTTGTAATAGAAACCCCCCAAAAAGGTACCCCTAATACCTCAAATCCTACACCCTAGATCCTAAACCCTACATCCTACACCCTGAGCCCTAATTCCCTAAACCCTAAACCCTAAACCCCTAAACCCTCAACCCTAAACTCTAGATCAAGACCCAGCTTTCTGTCGAATGCCCGTCGCCACCACACACTGATGCCTCTGCAGCATGCCTGGGCTTAGGGCTTAGGGTAGAGGGTTTAGGGTTTAGGGTTTAGGGTTTAGGGTCTAGGATTTAAGCCTTAGGGTGTAAGGGTGTAAGGGGCTTAAGATTTAGGATTTAAGGGTTTAGAGATATGACCCTAATAATGGAAAATCTGATGGAAAAGAACCTGGGTGGAAACTGGGAATTCCCAACTTACGGTTGCTTAACGGGGAGTAGGAAAGGGAATTACGCAAGGGTATTTATGAATCCATAGATCGACTAACTTTCCCTAAAACACCAATAAGGTCAGCACTGGCCGTTCAAAGTGCTCATGAGGTAGGTCTATCTCTGGTACATACGATTTTTGCCGCCCACATACAAACTCTCTTCTGATCCAAACACGATCCAAACACCGCGACCACAATCCTAGACCCAAAAACCTCTTTAGGCATTAGGGTTTGAGCTTGGGGAAAACCTAATCCCAGCACCCGAATTATTCACCCTGGGCACGAACCAATGAAGTGCATCAGCCACACACTATAGGGTTTAGGGTCAATGCCTGCGCCAGAAGACCCCTACACTTACTGGGGGTTAGTAGGGAATAAGCGAACCTATTATACAAGGGCTCTTATAGGGGTTGTATAGGGATTATATTCCCTTATTCGCTACTAACCGTTACCACCGGGAAGTGAACCCTGAACCTGAAAACTGCCCAAAGACGCAGCACACGCTCATCATCAGAGAGCTTGCTTGAGACGGGGCTGGACTCCTTCATGGGCATATATCTGGGGAATGTTATCATCATTGTGGTCCCTGTATAGTGGCTCATCAGGAGATATAGAGTGTGCGCCTGTTAAACGATGGGGTCCAAAAAGGTCATAAAGTAGCGTGACAGCCACACATACAAGGTCGAGGTTCGGGCAGGGGTAGCACCTGGAAGTGTAAAGGGCTTTTACAGATTATACAGCTTGCACGGAAACCATCTCAACCTCCTACAGGGCCTGCGTAGGGCTTTGGAGTTTATAGGTCTTTGGGCCATTTGACTCTGGGCTTCAGGGTGCGAGGTTGAGGGAAGCGCGGTGGAGTCAACAGTCCTGAAAGCAGTTGCGATCCAGGGATGGAACAATTAGAACCAGGTTTAGGGGACAAACTCTACGATCCCTATATAAAGACGATTAACAACAATGCAGCTACTTCCTGATGCTTCTCATCACATGACGCCTACGAAACCCCCTGTGGAAAGCGTTTTGGCTTCAAGCATTTGATATTCGTTTTCTTTGTCCATGTGCGTCGCCACTTTTCTATCCCGAAACCCAACCGTATATAATGCCTACAACCCCCTGAAAGGGTATCTGCACGGGAATTCCAGAACTGAGGGTCCCCCTTCAGGGGGCTCTAGGGATATGCCGGGTCCCCTTTCCTTGAATAAGGTTAAAATGTACTTGGACCTACATTGGTGTGCCGCCTGATTGATGGAAACCACTACGTGTGGGTAGCCTGTTTTGGTTGTTGATCGCAGTAAGAGTACATTGTTCATATGTTAGGAGGACCCCCCACCCTGTAATAGCGGTATACTAGGAATAAAAGAGGACCCTAATATAATCTCTATTATCCCTGATAGTCACTATTACAGGGTGGGGGGTCCACCTAATTCATATGAAATCAAAATACCCGAAAGGAGGCTGTAATCTTAATTACTCTATTTTGGGGATCGTAATATATGCAAACAAACCGTAAACCCTAAAACCCTGAACCCTAAACCCTAAACCCTGAACCCTAAACCCTGAACCCTCATGAGCCACCCAAGCGCCTTCACGCCCCAAGCGCAAGCAAAGCTTGAACAAGCAAGCTGTGCGCCGGGGGGGTCTGGAGCGTAAAACTTAAGCCCAAGCCCTGAACCCGATTCATGCCTACCAACTTAACACGAGACTCTAAACCCAAATCCTAAGCCCTAATCGTCAAACACTATACCTTAAACCCTACATCCTAAACCCTAATCATCAGGCCGCCTACCTTAAACCCTACATGCTAAACCCTAATCCTTAAACCCTATACCTTAAACCCTACAACCCAAGCCCTAATCCTTAAACCCTAAACTTTGAACCCTACATCCTAAACCTCAAACTCTACGTCCCTTTGAGCCGGAGATTCCAAGAACCCCGGTTGCAAAGGTTTTAGGGTTTAGGGCTCAGGGTTTAGGATTTAGGGTTTAGGATTTAGGATTTACCCGTAGGGTTTAGGGTTTAGGCGGTAGGGTTTAATCCTTGCATGCCATCACAACACACACAAACCATCACAAACCCCAATGCCCGCATACTCCCGACATGAATCTAAGGCCCCTCAGCCAGAAACTCAAACAAATATCTGATGCCTAAAAACTAAAACCTAAACCCCTAAACCCTAAACCCTAAACAGTAAAGAAAGAGCCTTCCCCAAAACTCCTCTGCGAAAGCAACGCTTCGGCGCATCCTTTGGGGTGGCTCCGCCACAAGCACCGCCATCCTGCTTCAGATGAGAATTTAGGGTTAAGGGTTTAGGGTATATGAATTATAGTCTAAACTCCTAGTATCCCCTTGATAACCCCTATACTGGGGAATCAAATGGAAAAGAAAATGGAAATGAAACGGAAACTGGGACTACATAGGGGGGTATAGGGGTTATAGTCTAAACTCCTAGTATCCCCCTTAATATCCCCTATGGTAGTCCCCTATATAAGCCGCTATATAACCCCCCTTAAAGAGTTTAGACCGCAGCTCAGATCTTAAAACTCAGGGGCCTCGAGCTTAGGGTGCGAAATCTTGGGTTGAGGGTCTGGGGCCTGGGGCGCACTCAAGGGGGCAAAGGGAGGAGTACAGGGCTTGTGGATTGCTTTGGGTTCATGTTAAGATTTAGGGTTTAGATTTAGGTTTTAGAGTTTTGGGTCTACTTCATGCTTTACAAGGTTTGCCGTGGCAGTCTTGGGTTCGCGAAGTCTACAACGTCCTGGTGCTGAGCATAGGAAGTTTGTAAAACTCTTGCGCCTTAGAGACTATATATGGAGATGCAAATTAGGGTTTTGGGTTTACGCCCCACCCCACATATTAGGGGGTGGTGTTTTCAGGGAAGCCAAGAACCTAGAGAGCCCAATTCACCTCAATCAAAGACTATACCCTACACGATACTGAGATCCCTCATATGATTAACGGTACATTCCTGAATTCATGGGTATCGGGCCCCATGGTGCATAGAACATTCTACATACGCCTGTATCAATCCAGCTTCCGTCTCGTGGTCCATTGTCTTTTCCGAGTGATTCTCCAGCATTCTGTCCCTAATCCCGAATACTGAAACCATACGAAAATCTACAAAGCCCTCTATAACCGATTGTTACTTCAGAATAAACCCTAGGCTCTACATAGGGCCACTTCCCTTGCCCCAGCCTCTTCTTAGTCGAAGGCCTGCTTGAGCGCCCAGCTGGCGAAAAGAAGCAGCTGTGATGTCCCCTCGCTTTGAATCGCGAGAATAGATATGGCTAGTCTTATACAAGAGCTATGTAGGGGTTAAAGTTGGTGCCCTGAATACTCAGAGTACTTCAAGGACATCAAGGACTGAAAGCTCTCCATGCTTGAGCACCGAAGCAGCAGCGAGCCCATACATCGGCCTTCTTTCAGAGCTTTATCACATGTAGCGAAGCAAGGGTGTATGCGATTTCCCAGCCATACAGTACAATGCAACGTCGGCCCTCAGAGTTCAACCTTGGTAATCCCGGAGTACTCCTCAACAAATTCAGTAGTAAAGTAGTTTCCATTTGCTTTTGCGTTCCCTCAGTCTCTACTAGCAAACAACAGGAAAAGGATCACAGTTCTGACAACCCGCATTTGGGTTCTTCTCAAGCTTATGTATCACTTTTGGGTATAAAGCTAAATACATGCATTATGGCACCTGGGACCCTAAACCCTAAACCTTAAGTAAGAATTAGGGGTACCACAATGGGACTCCGATTTTGACAACCTCCAGAAAAATGCGCTGCTGAGCTCTGAATTCTGAGACCCCGTACTGGATTTCCGTACAACGAAATCTCCGACACAGACCCCCAATGCGGTTTAAGGCTTAGGGTTTTAGGGTTTAAAGAGTTTAGGGTTATTTTGGAGAACCGCACGCCTTGACACTAAAGCCATGGATTGGAGCGTGATTGAAACTTCAAAGGGGCAGTCGACCAAAGGATGCACATTTGGCAGTTGTCCATAACGAGGGAACCTCAATAAAGACCTCAATGCACTATAATCCTTGTGATTATGGGGACCCCCCAAAAAAACACCCTCATTTTGGAAAACCCTAGACTAAACTCTAAACCCTAAACCCTAAATAATCCCTATAACCGGCCCCCCCCCCCCCGGTATATCGTCCTTGTCCACTTTATCTTCACGATGTGGGTGCCTTCATTGTGTGCATGTCAGCAATCCCTCCCACCAGTTCCAAATCAGTAACTACTAGGCTGAGGGTTGAACGTGTAAGGTTTTGACTGTGCTATGGGATTGCCTGAGTTTTGCATACCCTAGACCGGAAACTGTCTGCGCTAACATGAAACCCTGCACCCCGATCACGTTCACCAAACAAAGGCCTTGGCAAACCCTAAAACCTTCTGGCCTGTGGCCGTGGATATCCGTACATTTTACGGTTTAGAGTTTAGGGTTTAGGGTTTAAGGTTTAGGGTTGTGCGGCAGTTCTGGCACTTTTGGGCTGGCTACTGTGACGCGGTTTAGGGTTTACAGTTTTCAGCTTAGTCCTCCCAAAATTTACTGCACACAATAATGGAACCCCGGAAACCGGAAGTCATCTCCCTGTGTTATCGCATCCGCAGCGGGTATTCCCAAGACGCAAGCCTCTCCTCTACTCCAGCCTTTGCCAGGGGCGTGAGACCAGTTCCTGCTCAGCGCCTGACCCGTTAGCTTGAAAAGCTTGGCCATCAATGATCCACGGTCTCTGAAGTTCAAAAGGTTCACCGCGACAGTAACCTTTCTGTACGGCAAACTGTATGATTCTGTGCCAATGGGCATCTGCTGAAAGAAGCCGCAAGTTTCCCACAAGCACCAGCAACGAGCGTGCACGGCTGAGGGCAACATTCGAACGCTTCTCGTTGCCTACGAAGCCAAGGGCAAACTTAAGGTCTTGCGGAACCTCGTCCTCTTGGCGAGAACGCACAGTGGATATCAGTACAACGCGGCTCTCACGGCCCTGGAACTGCTCCGTAGTTCCCACCTGAGCTGGAAACTGTTCGGTTCTGCACATGAGCTTCAAGCGCTTGCACTGCAGCTGATACGGTGTAAGGATGCCGACGTCTTGCGCAGCCACGCCCATTGCACACAGCTCTTGAACATATGTGCGGAGTACTTCGACCTCATCTGGGTTTGACCATGATGGTGACGTTGTTTCTCGCGCTTCAGACCCACAAACGTGATGGAAGATCACTGGATGGCGGGATCCAGAGGCATCAGTCGGGCAGCGACTCCAATGGACCATGTCATAACTACTGGCAGGACATTCACAGCGCAGCATACCACCATACATACTGTGGTTGTACACCTGCATGATGCTGGGATGAGCTCTATATGACCGCAAGAGTGTATGAACCCTTGCGTGGTCAATGCCTATATGTTGCACAATCCGTTCTAGAAGAGATATGTCCAAGCCCAACCGCGCAGCTTCCGGTGATCTGATGACAGGACCCAGCTGCTTGAAGTCACCAGCAAACACTATCAGCGCCCCTGGCTCTGCAGTGCTGATGGGAATCAGCACCTCTGGCTCCAGTGCTTGAGCGGCTTCATCGACAAATACGTGGGTAAACCAACCTGGCAAACTGCCTTGGCTTGCCAAGTAACCCGCTGATGTGCATGTGGAAACAATGATGTCAAACGATTGCAGCTCTTCCAGGCTCGGAATGCTGAAAGTGTCAAAACCACTTTGACCTTTCCTGGTAAAGCGTTTAACTGCACTTGGCACGTCTGCCTCATTGCGGAGCATGCCATTAAGTCGGAGCATGTTGGTACAGCCTTTTGTGCTGAGCTTCTCACAAATGAGGTCAGCTGCGGCGTTTGATGGGGCAGTTGCCAATACCTTTGCACCTGGGATCTGAAGCACCTCGTAGATGGCCGCGACCAACCTGAGAGACAAGTCTACGAGAAAACTGAAAACGATGTTGCGGGGTATTCCGTTTCACAATTCTTTAACTTGAACAGAAAGTCATGCCCAGCGTGACAGCTTTGGAAAAGTTGAGTCAATTCGTCATCAGAGCGTAGTGGTCTTGCCGGTGCCAGGAGGCCCCCAAAGCAAAAGCGGCAAGGGCGCCGGATCCATCCCAACCTTCCCATGTATGCCTAAAGGCTTTACCTGGTCGAAGTTGTACACAACATACTCCGGACCAGAAGAGAACCCCTCATACAGCACAGAATCAAAACCTTCGCTCTGCAGCTTTGTGAAAGTAATCGTGGAGTCACAGGCAACCACCTTCTTGACTCGACCGAGCTTTACAGCGCACTCCAAGATGGGACCGTGATGATGAGCTTTTCTGTTCGTGGCATCAGGAGTCTTGGCAAAATAGATCCCGCCTCCTAAGGCACCGGAAGAGCCCCTCAACATTCGCCCGGTTTCCAAAATCTTTTGGGCGGAAGTGGCATCTGTCTGGTGAAAGAGCATTGTCACTCCCTTCTTGGACAGACGTCGCTCCCGTGCGTCGGAGGTTGCACCCGAAAGACTTTCATTCATCTTTCTGTCTTGGGCAGACAAACGCAGATATGTTACCTGCCTAGCTGCCACCACAGTCTTCACAAAGCAGGATTGTTCCTCGTTCAAACCATCCATAGCAGCAGCAGCAGCAGCAGCAGCTGGCACGGTTCTCTGCCCAACTGCGCGGCGGCTGTAAACAAACTGCATTCGATCGCTCGTGTCTTCCAAAGCACGGTGCATCAGCTTGAGTGGAGTTCTTGTAAAAAAGAACTTGACTTCGAAAGGGGGCTTGTTGTCGAAAAACTTATGGAAAGATAGATCCACTCGGTCAAGCTGTACCCTGTGTACGTATGCTTTGAACCGCCCCGTCTTACCTATGACTAAAACAGCATCACCACGAAGGACAGAGGGACGTTTCTCCGCCACACCCGGCACTTCTAAACTAAATAGCTTGGAAACACCAACAGCAAAGGTAGGTTGCAAAGGTTCCGTCACCTTCATGTCATAGATCGCTATATCGAAATTCATCTGAAGCTCTTCGGCATACAGCAAAGCGCTGAAGGTCTCGGGCCACCGCCGCAACTGTTCTGGACGTAGCTCCAGCGTCCCGCACACATCCGTGGACTTCAAGCATGGCACCTCGAGATTATCCAAGAGTTGCCGCACGTTGCTGCGCATCTCCAGCATGCGGCATTTCTTCCTACAGCTGCAGTATCCCGACAAAAAAAACTCCGTCTCAGACAAATCTCCACATGCCTACTTCCCGCAAAATCTTAAACTCCTGAAGCTCAGAACTGCCAGACCCTCTGATCCCCCAAATGCCTGCATGAGAATCTAGCTTCAAGCTCCGCAGCAAACATTGCGAGATCCCTGCAACTGGGCAGACCTAACAAAAGCCAGAAAGCAACTTTCGCTGAAGCTGACCCATCCCCCTATTGGGGATGGTGGGGAGCGTTCATCCTGTTAGACTTGCATAAAACCCAGACAACCCAGTGATATTGCAGGAAAGTCTGCAGAACATAAGCACAACTCATCAAACGCTGATAAAATTCGAGCGCAGCATCAATGTCTTGAAGTCTGTTGGTAGCTCCGATTGCCTCAAGGGACGGGGGAAACTCACCGGCACCACCTGAGTTGCTGTTCTGCTGCCATTTCTAGGAAACTATGGTATTCACCATAAATCCATGTTATGGTAACTTAAACCTCAAGAACCCTTATATAATCCATACACACCCCCAACAAAACCTGTTTAACAGAGAACCGGTACATACCCCCATAAAACCCTTTCCAAGTGAACCCTGAACTCTAACCCGCAAACCCCAGTCACTAAGTCCTAAATTTCAAACCCCTAAACCCTAAATCCTACACCCCCAAACTCTAAACCCCTAAACCCTAAATCCTGAGCCCCTAAGTCCTAAATCCTAAATCCTTAACCCCTTAACCCTGAACCTAAGCCCTAAAAATCGTCTGGTAACTTAATCTCAGTTCCTTAACTCCCCTATGGTTTGAAGATTCCTGGGTTCTTTAGCTCCCCTTATTATATTGA
>CAJNIZ010043934.1:9499-42451 GCA_905231905.1 Symbiodinium pilosum
CTTGAGTGCTGAACCTGTAACAACACGGCTGGCTTGCTTTGGTCATTGATTCCTCCAGAAGGCTTGTATTCCACATCGCGGAACAAAGCACCATGCTGCCTCGGAAGACAGACTTTTTGCCAGCAGGGCAGCATTGGCCAGCGAGACAGGGTATGTACACTCACAACTACGGAGCGGTGTCCGAGACATAGCGCTAGCGGTGGCAACAGTGCGTGGACGATCAAGGGCTCTTGCAAGTTGGGACCATGCTGACGTGATTCTTTGCAGTTTTTGTATTTCTTCCAGCTGCCTGTGAGGGTCGTTATGGCCTTGAGGTGTTTCCGTGACTTGGGCTCAACCACATGGGCTTTACTCTCAGTGATTGCAATCCTGTGCACTATTTGTTCTGGGGGCTGAGGCAGCTGGACAACAGGTTCCTCACCCTGCGCCTGGATCCCACACTTGAAGGTAACCTGTCATGTCCAAGTTGGGCACCAGCCGTCCAGCCATTCAAACAGCCGTGCTGCAATCTGCGTTGAGGTTTCCGAGCGTGGTGAAGGTCGCCTGCACTGTACTACTGCTTGTGTGGTGTCTGCAGAACCAGACATCAACTTCACTGTGAGGCCATCCCAAAGTTTCAGTGGACTCTGGCTTTGCATGACTCAGCGCTGTTCCGGCGGTGTGGCTGTCCAGAGGTCGAGGATCGGGCAGTTCATGCAGTTAGCACTCCTCAAAAACTGAAGATTTTCCATGAGCATGTGTCTACAGATCCGTCCTCAGACATGTTTCGTGCGCATGCTTTTCAGGGACTTTCCAGGAACTAGACAGTCACAACCATGCCGGGCAAAGTTGCACTCGGCCTTCTTCACATCCTATCCCAGTGCGGAAGGCCTGTCACAAAGTGACACGGCCATGATGCACTTCCTTTTTCATGAGAATGCCTTGCACTACAGGATGTTTAGCCTGCTGCTACACGCGGCTTCAAGCTTTAAGCAGCCTTTAGCCCGAGTTGAAGAAGCAGATGACAGCAGCAGGATCCTGGTTGAATTAGGATTTGCATGCCATGATTTTGAAGAAGTGTCCAGCACCATTTTCAGACAGCAACTTCAAACAATTGCGCTCAGCCACGCTGTGATGTTGTATCGATACCATGGGCCAGACACTGATTCCTTCCTCTTTGTTCAAATTCATGCCAGACTTTGTGCAGTGCAATTTGAACATCCAAGCACCGCATTATTTGCAGGAGCTGGTGTGGTCAGGATGTGCTGAGTTTCAGGGACGTCCCCTTTGTTGAGATGGCTGCGCCGAAGCGCTAGACGGCAAGACGTTGGTGGTGCCTCCGTGCAAGAAGCACTGATTTGGCCTGCCAAGTGGAAGCGTTCATGCCGCGTCCATGATCAAGAGCTGCCTTAGAGCTTGAGTGCGCTTGTTACTGCATAGCCAGCAAGCTGTGCGAGCTCTTTTGTTGGAAGTGGCTTTTTTTGACTGACCCCTCGGACCGGCACATGAAGGCGTTCTCAACTCTATTCTCTATTGTAGGGTACCAGGTGGCTGCCCCTAGTTGGCAAAAACTTGCTTAGGAACTGCTACGGATCGAAAGTATCTCCTGACCTTGATCTGTGCCCTTTAAGCTTCTAATAGCAGCTACTTGCGCCACTTAACTTAGTAGGCTGTAGGCCTAGACCAAGTGGTGAACTGCGTCAACGTCTGCAAACATGTATCCTGAACAGTTGTGTCATGGGTTAGATTCAGGTTGATGTACCTCGCTTTGGTGTTGTGCCAGGCTTCCCATGCGAATGCAAGCCATGCAATGGAATGACGTCTGGAACGACGAAGGATGATACCGAGAGAGAAGGGTCCAGTTTCGGTTATTCCTTGGCTCAGTTCCCACCGACCTGTGAGCTTGGTGCGGGCGCTTTTGGAGTAGTGCTGAAGTGTATGAATGCCGAAAACGGCAACGTATATGCCATGAAGGTGATTGAAAAGGCTCGGGTTATGGAGAAGAGCATGGGGGAGCAGGTAAAGCGGGAGGTCCTGACACAGCTGAAAGTCAAGCACCGAAACCTGGTCAAACTGCACTACTACTTCGAAGATGCTGCCAAGATATATTGCCTCTTGGAGTTTGCGGACAGGGGACAACTATTTGCATATTTGAAGGCTGGGCCGCTCTCTGAGCCGCAAGCTGCCAGCTTCTTCCTTGACACTGCCCGCGGCATTGACTATCTGCATAATCTCCGCATTGCGCACAGGGACTTGAAGCCCGTTGCTCGGCAGCTGCAGCATACGCTAGGGTGCAGCGACAGAGCCTAGGTGTAGGATGCTGTAGGTTATACTTGTATTTGCTTGGAAGATCAGCGGATAGCCTGCCCTGCCTGCCCTGCCCAGTAGGAGAACGTGCTCCTCTTTGGTGATGAGCTGCTGGCCAAAGTTGGTGATTTCGGTTGGTGCGTCGAGCTCGCAGATGGCCAGAGACTGACTTTCTGCGGGACTCTGGAATATGTTTCACCGGAGATGTTGTGCGGTGAGCCACATGACGAAGGCGTAGACTTGTGGGCTCTTGGAGTTCTCCTCTATGAGATGCTGCTGTCTGAAACTCCATTTCGAGCAGGATCCAAGAAAGGGTTGATGGATAAGATTTGTGACGTCGATTTTCGGATATCCCCGGGATGTATATCCCCAGGCCCAGAGGAACTTATCCGCAGCTTGCTTGTACGATGCAGCCAAGACAGAATGCCGCTGAAGACTGTGTTGGAGCACGAGTGGTGCCTACCAGTTTGTACAGTGCCGGACGTCAGGCTGGAAGAGACGCGAACAGAGCTTGCAATTGGTGACTTGCCACGGCCGAAGGCACGCAGTCGAAAAGGCCGCAGGTTTGTTGCACCTGCGCTTCTGGAGGCGAGTGCTGTCCCAATGCTTGTCGAATGTCCTGTATGTGTACAGCGTGAGCGGCTCAAGCTTGGGTCAGTCTTAGATGGAGGTTCTCTCGTTTGTTTTAAATCTTCACGACCTTCGTGCAACTCGGTTCGCTGAGTCTCCTGTGACCACCTGTTCTTTCAGGGTTTCGCATTTGTGCAACATGCAGTCTAGCTATGGCACAGCCACAAGTTGTTATTGTGCTGTAGACGTTGGCGCCTTGCAGCCTTGCCATGGCAAGCAAGTCTGGACCCAAGTCCCCTTCACAGAGGTTTCTTCTGCAACGAGCATGACACAGGTTTTCAGCTGTCCTTACAGCGAAGCAAGAAAGACAAGCTGGTGTCACAAGTGCCAACATTTGGTACACCAGCGGGAACAGTCCCTTGGGACTTGCAATATTCGATCGTTTTGATGAGCTGTGATTGCTCGGATGAATCTTTGAGCTTTAAGGTGGCAAGGATCTCTGGAAGCTCAAGGCCAACAATCCCGAGCTTTTCGCAAAGCAGGCCGTGCTGGAGTCTCGCGATGTGAGTGTTGCGAAAACACCATCAGGGTGCTGGACCAGATGCAGTGCCTTCTGGTTTCGAAGAAACAGAAAAAGCCGGTTGGTATTACAATCGAGCAGAAGCTTGACAATGGATTTGCATCCTTAAAGGACACTGCTCCCTTCCGTTGCAAGTGCAGCCCAGGACAAGATATTCTGGGTGCAGAGCACCAAGCAGCTGTTGTGGTTTGATGAAGAATCCGGTGAGCACAAGGACCCTGTCCTTGAGCAGTGAAACGCTTGCACACCACAAATGCTTGAATCAAGGAGCTCTACGAAGGGCAGATATTCCCGCTTGCTTTCAGTGGTGGAGCTGCTTCAAGCTCAGAGGCAACCTTGTACGCACCTGGTGAAGCAGTGTTTTTCTGTCGTTGTCCTCACAAGACCTGCTGCGTTCAACTGTTTGTGGTGGTTCTTGTAGAATTCAAGAAGGCTAGCTCTTTGGAGATTGCTGGCGTTGTTGTTTACCAACTCTAGGTTCTTCAGCCGTGGTCTACGGAGATTTGTTGGGACCATTTGGTCTGATGTATTGGAGATATACAGGCTCGCGTGGCGGTTGGCCCCCGCCACCTGAAATGCTTGGGATCAGGTAAACCTCCCACCCTGACCCTGTAGCGGCAGAATCTCTAAAAATTGTAGGTGGGGGAGCCGCTCCCTCCTGGTACTTGAAGGCCTCACCACCCGTGAACCCTTTGATTTCTTGCGACAGATGGTCAAGTTTGTCACAGGGTTTAGCTCTTACTGAGAAGTTTGGAGAAATAACATCCGGAACTACATCTCAAAGCGCAAGACTACTTCTAAAAGTTAGCGACTAAGAGGATTTAGAAGATGAATGAATGGGGTGTGAAAAGGCAGTAGAGAGTCATCATAATGAATCAGAATTGACGAGGGTTTCTTAGATTTCCATTCTATGATTAGTTGGAGATGCTTAAAAACACACTTAAGACCGTGGAGGCGAATTAGGGGTATCCTGGATTTTGCGCTCTCACTTTGTTCAAGGCTTCGCATCCAGGAGTGTAAGTACATTTTACAATAATCTAGAGTCTAGAGGAAATCCACCTTGAGTTCAGGACGTCCTTGATTTCCTGGTTTCTCTTTCCTACTCATCTTAGAACGGGGATTCCTTTCATCATCAGGGGAGCAATTTCAGTTGTGGAGTAAGATCCTGAGCCATGGTGCGAGTTACTGCAGGTCGCCACATATGCAGAGTCTGCTTGCACGTTGTTGTTTTTGAGTACTTTTGAGTTGATGTGGATTTCCTCGATTCTTTCGCATGCTTTGGGGCATGTTCTGATGAGCTGACAATACGACTCCGCTGACTATGAGCTGTTTCCTTTTTTGCGAAGGCTTCGCCTTTCAGTTTTGCCGTGAACTTCTGAAGCAGCTCCAGGGGCTAAGAGCAACTGGCGAAGGGTGCTGCTGTTGCATCTGTTGCCTGTGTCTGGTTGGCCTGCAACACTTTGCAACCATAGTCGTTTTTTTTTCAGTTCGGGACAACTGTTTGTGTAAGGCCTCGGGATCTGCGAGAAGTCAACTGAAGACGGTGGTCATTCCAGATTTGCACCGGGTGGCGTCAGCATTGCACCTCGTTTGCCAGTGTTCTTGTGTGGCAAGCACTGTGCTGATCTGAAAGGGGAACCACTTTGTCCACAACAAGCACTCAAGTGCTAGAACCGCCCCGTCAGTCAGCCATGCTTAAGCCGGCCGCCAGCATGGACACGTCCGCCACCAGCCGCCTTCATTCGAATTGGCAACCAGACGTGCCAAGTCCCCCACCAGCTCAATTCTCACAGCGTTAGCCACCTTTTCAGTTCAGGGTATTCCCCTGAACGGGTTCAAGGCTTATTAAGTCTCTCAGTTTTCTTTTTGGTTCATGGTTTTGTGTTCATGGCATTTAGTCAATCTTGTCACCATATCCTCATGAAGGTTTCAGGGATGCTGCCAACTCACGCATTCAAGTCTGGTTTCGTGTTCAGCGGGTCCGTTTTGTTTGACTTCTGACTTTCTGTTTGCATCCTCGTTAAGGGCTGGTGTTTGGGTCTTGGACTTCTGACTCAGCATGTCCGCTGTACCAGTCTAGGGCCTCTCATTCAGAATCTCCTCTTCAGTTTGAGAGACACTTGCTCAAAGTATTCATTTCAGCGTGTCTCGTCTACTGTTTCCAACTGCAGCCACCCTTTTTTGTAAGTGGCGGTTTTGTGTCAAGGTTTAGGGTGTTGAACACATGCGCTTTTTGGGTCAAGGCAGCTCAGTGCTTCCAACAGCATCATGGATTCAGGTTTGGCGTAGAGTGTTCAGGATCCAAATGGCTTGGCTTCTATTGCATCCAATACTCCCTAGCTCGCCACAAAGGCCTAGACGTGCTCAGGTCAAGGGGTTGCGTTTTAGGTCTTCTAGTATCTGGCCCTCAGTCACCATGTTACGTCTTCAGTGGTTGTATTTGCTTCATTGATTTGGTAATTTTTGAAGCTTCCCGTGTTGAGGGCTTCCAATCCCATGTTCTACTCTCCAAGTCTCAGTGCTTCGGATTCAGCACATTGTGTTAACCGGTTCAAGCATGAAGCTTTTGGGTACCCTTGAGGGTTCGTTCTTTTCCATCTTCCGGACTCCTTGTCCTGGAACCTTGTGTGTTCCAGCCAGGGTTTGGGACTGTAGGATTTGGAGTATCATGTTACGGGTGCGCCGCTTTCGAGTTTTTTTTTCCTCTTGAGTTGGAGCCACCATGTTACAGGATTGTAAGGGTTTCAGAGCTTGGAACTTTTGGTATTCCTTTCTTGCTCTAAACTCCTTTCGGGTTGGGGCTTGTAGGGGTGCTTGTCAATTACTGTATCCTCTTTCTTGTCTTTGCTCCTGGGAGGTTTAGGAACTCCAACTGAGCATATCCGTGTTTCGATTCCGGTCTTGAATCACCACAACATCCTGAGGATGTAAGGCAAGTTGTTGGATCTCCTGCATAGGGCATAGGCTTTCAACCAAATCAGGTATTTAGCTTCCGGCTTCGTGGGTGAAGTGTTCGCGGTATTTCCTTCCTAATTGAGAAGTCCTAAGCCTAGGCTGTCAGTATTCTGCCTAGGGTTCAGGGTTTCATTATTCAGCATTACTGAGCTACATCTTGTCGTGTGTTTGGTCAGGACATGGGCTTCAACCAATTCAGTGATTGCGGTTTCGGGTATAGTTTGGGAGGCCGTTGGTCGAAGTGATCAACAGGACTCAGGCAGGGTTCAGGGTTTGGAGCCTCCTCAGTTTTGCATGTTGCAGGGCTTCCTGCGTTCCCGAATGCGTAGCAGAAGGCTTCATGACAGAAGGCTTTCCATACAACATCATACAACTCTGGAAATTTGCAGGTGTTTCTGGAGTGTCATATCTACGTCGTGCCGACAGTCAGAGATTGACTGCGAAACGCTTTGACTACATGACAGTTATTTGCCATCCTCGGACAAAAAAAGCAGTGTTGAACCCCCAAATCATCGCGGCATCTACGAAGCGTCAACGGTCACAGTTGATGGATGTCCTAGGATGGGCCCTGTCGTGGCCGAGATCCTGGTAACAGTCCTCATTCAACTCTGGTGCGCGCTATGCCGCTACACTCCGCACTCCGTGCTCCACTTTAGACTCTAGCTCCACAACTCCCAACCCCCAACACTCCCTCCCCTCTCGCCCTGAGGAGTCTCAACTCTCCGTGGCGCAATTTACCCCAAACCGCGTCATGCTTCACACTCAACTTAATTACCCTCCAGTAAAGAGTTTTCTCCATAGTCCGCTCCACATGTCATCCCCATCCACATCCCACGCTCGACACAATGCAAGGCTCCATTCCACTCACTCCAGTCACACTCCACGCAACACTCAACTCCACTCTACTTGCTCTACTCCAGTCCACTGTTGTTCAAGGAGTCATTAAAGAGTCGAGGATTGGGAAAACGACCCAAGAACATAGCGTAAACACCAAATCAAATAGAGTGACACGGATTGCGTTGGCCCATCTTTTTGAGATGGAGTGGCCCAAAACGCTCGTATTCCTTACCCTTCCCTTGACCTCACCTCAAAGTGTCTGCAAGCCTCTTGCGCAGCACAAGGGCTTCTAAACGGGCCGCGGTCATCACTGTAATTTGATGGGTACGAAGACAGCTGAAGTTTCCCTTGAGTAATCAATCGCCGGTGCAGGGCTCAGCTTGCATAGTCCAAGCTTCAAGATTCAGCAACAGGGA
Source organism: Symbiodinium pilosum (assembly GCA_905231905.1). Lineage (NCBI taxonomy): Eukaryota > Dinophyceae > Suessiales > Symbiodiniaceae > Symbiodinium > Symbiodinium pilosum. Next base: position 17,144 of record CAJNIZ010043934.1, read on the forward strand.
TGTACTTGTGCGTGTCGGCAGCCAAGCCTTTTATGGTGGTGGACTGTTGCAGGGTGCATCCAGACGGCCCTAAGCTACCCGCGACCGAGTCATTTTTGAATGTTTACTTGACCTTGACATACCTTCCCCCAACCAAACCGTTGAGATGTCAGCGACGCAGCTTTGCCCCAAGGAAGACGGACCTGGCTCATATCGACAGACCGGCTGCAATGCTCGGTGTCTTTGGAGGTGGTGAGATGGCTGCCAGAGCCTTCCCAGAAAAACTCGTGCCCAGCCTCGGCTTCTCCAGCAGATAGATTCTTTCTGAATGAAGCTCGTTTACAAGGTGAAGCGACTAGGAGCATCGCGTAGCTGCTGGTCGGAAGAGGATCTGCGCAACGCAGTGGAGAGTATAGTTAAAGAAGCCGCTGGCGAAAGCACTGCGTTCCTCGGCTCATCCTTCAGCATGTCCAGTCTCTTCTCAGCTCTTTCGCCTCAGCTTGATCGCCTTGTTGCGCCTTTTGCAGGTCAGTGGTCGTCATGGTGGGTTGCCGGGCCACGGCAGTTGCCACCGAAGGGGCTGCATTTCGGCTCACGACACGGCTGCAACAGGACCTGGCCAAGTACCGTACACAGCAGTTTCCTGGTAGCGCAGTGCAGCCTTACATCAGGGCACCTGTCTACAGCCACCCTCCTCGGCGGCTTCTTCTGCAACGTCAAAAGCTAGCCTATCCGTGCTACCTGGCAGCAGAAGCTGATGCTCACGTCCTTGTCAAAACACAAAACAAGACTGCTTCCAGGAAAGATGGGCAGTGTCTTTTTGCTGCTTGCAGTGTTGGTGGTCGGCACTGAGCTTACTTGAACCAGAGCGCAAGTTCTGATACGGCTGCTGCAAAGCCTGGCTAGGGGGAAGACAGGGCTATTGGGCGAGGAGGCCTTTGAGAAAACGCTTGCGTTGCAGCTGGTCAAAGGCTGGGCGCGCACAGGCCAGCAATGTCAATATCTGCCAATGTTAGTGAAGTGCTTGGGACGCATTCTGGTTTGAGAGGTGCGATCAGCCTTCTGCGATCTGCCAGACAGTCTGGGCTTACGGAACCTTTAGCTGTCGTATGTGCCCGCATAATACCGACCGAGGGTCCGCAGGGCTCCTAGCATGTTTAATGACTGCAGCTGTAAGACGTGGCCGCCTCTCCCACAATTGACGGTTCTCCAAGGTCGAGCGAGTTGCCTGCGAAACGTTTGAAGGCCCACAGTCTGATAGCTTTGCTGAGTGAAGCTAACTGCTGACACCGTGTGCAGACCTCTTCGACAAGCCCCATTTTCAGTGCGGGTACCACGGGCACATCTGGACAAAATGGTGGCAAAGCTGACCAGGCCAGTTTTGATTGTAGAATGAAAGCTTTCTTGCTTCATGACACATGCCTCTTGCACAGTCCTTGATTGTTTGAAGGTGCGGCTGAGACAGATTCTCCTCAGAGTGGTTGCATCTGGCCCACCCGTCATGGATCCTGTTCGTCGGAAACAGGCACTGCAAGAATCTGCGCGAATCCCTGCTTTCGCACGTGCCCCCCCTCTGCCTCTAGCTCTTTCTCTCTCTCTTTCTCTCTGTCATTCTGTCTCCACCTCTTATTCTTTCACTTTCTCTCCCTCTCTCTTTCAGTCTAAGCACCACTACGCGAAGTTGCCCTACTAGCGCCCTCGCGTGCCATGTTTGTTCTCTCCGTCTCCCTTTCCTGTCGCTTGACAGGTGAAGCGCTCGCAAGAGGAAGCTGAAGCGGACATGCTAAAGATCCTGCAAAGCCTTGAGGCTGACAGCATGAAGAGCTTTCAGCAACCAAGCTGTAAATCTTCCTTAGGACTGGATTTGATTGGTTACCCTTGGTTTTTCAGAGTTGTGCATCTGAGGAAAGTTTGCCGAGAGATGTCTGAGTGCCAATCGGCTCTCAAAGGCGGAGAGCTTGCTGGGGACATGGGTTGGCTGGACCGTGTCAAGGGTATTGGCATCCAGCAAGATCGCGCGAAGCAAGGCCAGGTCGAGAAAAAAAGCTGAACGTCCCTGGGATTTGCAAATTCTTGTTGTCATCCAGGCGTGCGGCCACAAGTTCCACCAGCAGTATTGAAGGCTGCTTTCGAGCTTGCCGTCGGAGAGGCAAAGCTCGCTGTAAGAAGCTCTTGCATCATTTTATTTTGCAGAGCAAAATGTCAAGGTGCATGATCTGGTAACGACAGAAGTTGGCGTGCACCTGTTGCAGCGTACTGCCTAGTGGCCAACGAGATCTGAGATGGATCTGATGATGTGATTTGCATCTGTGTACATACAACGATTTAGTGCTTACATGTGGCTGCACGCTCAAGTTTCCCTTCTGCAGCTTCAGAAGGGCAAGCAGCGAGCTTTGTTTCACGTTTCAGAAGGCGTTGCATGAATGCAGCGATAGCAAGCAAACACAGGACTACTCTCTTACATGTCCGCCAGATGTGCAACAAGCATGTGTAGCAAGTGCCCTGCCATTACAGGCTGTCTGGAAGGAGGATAGCCTTGCAGCCAAGAATCAATCCATGACATGAGATCGAACGGAAACAAGCAGGCGCAGCAAGCATGACTTGTTTCTAAGAAGGATCAGCTGCTTCCACGTACATTCAGTTGAACCGCCGCGGGGTACAGTGTGGGTCGGATGTTTGGTTGAAGCTTGGACTCCACGACATTCACCACGGAGCTGAGCACAGAATCTTGGCAAAGGGAAAAGAAGGTGAATTTCAAGAGTCGTATTGAAAAAGCACATGATATTCGCGCGATCACAGGAAGATGCAACTTTCGTGAACGAGCTGCCAGCAGAGGCATTCGTAAAAGAGTACATCGATTGCAGACTTTTTTTGCGGCAGTGCAGGTGGCAGGGTTGATTCAACCTCCGGAAACAGGAGCATTGCTTGTCGTTGGGCACTTACACTAAAGGGCTTGTCATTACGAGCGACGTGTCCATTCAGTCTGGCTCACGCTCCCAAAGTTGACATGGGAGCAGGGGGCTCAGGTCCTGCTATTATCTGCAGAGCGGAGGGCTTTGCTTTCAGAACTTGCTTCAGAATCGACAGTCCGGGGCTTGATGCGTCAGGATTCAGTTCACACAGTACCTGATCACCTCCGCCCTCAGGAAGAGCTTTTGGCATGTGAAGATACGGAGCACACCGACGAGATTGAAGCTGACCAGGCAGCCAAGAGTAGCGAATGTACAGAGGAAGCTGGAAGTGCTCAGGATGTCAAGCCTTCTCGAGAATTTCCCACTGCGCAAGTTCTCCAAGCAGCATCTCCGTCAACGACAAGTCAGCCCGAGAAAAGACAGGCCGACTCGCAAATAGAAGAAGAACGTAATCCGTTTTGGCGTGCGACGGCATCAGACCGTCTCTGCAAGTTGCTACGCCTTTATTTCTGCTTTGCTTCTGTTCCTCTTTTCCTCTCTGCCTTTCCTTTCTGCTTCATGGTGACTTGCGGCAGCGGTCGACATGCAGTAAGCCTTCCGCAGAGCACACGCTGCAGCGTTCACGGCATGTGGCCTGAACTGCCTTCGAGATTTGGAAGCCGACGGTCTGGTAACCGTTTTGCCACGGGCGTGGCGGATTTGGGACCTGCCAAAAACTGGACAGCTTTGTTTGGATGGTGGGCATCAGGACTGCTGCAACGAGGCTTGCATCTCATTACTCCAATTTTGGGTGCCCTGTGTCGGCATCTGCAAACCTACCTCCCTTGCCCACACTCCCTTCCCTTTGCTGCCTTGTTTTGACGCCACACTGGTCCTCCCCTCACCCCTCTTTAATTTTCAAACTTCTAAACCCCTAGATCCAGCCCATCCAAAACCAAAGCACAGCAGCTGCAGGTGGCATGTGCGCCAGCGCCTCCATGTGGCGAACCTCCAAGAGGCAGTCTTTCCTGCTGCCATTGAGGAAGACCATAACACAACCGTCACACACCTGCTGCGGTGAGGTGATCTGCCAACAGCGAAGTCGAAAGGTAAAGCCAAAGCTAAAGCCAAAGCAAAGGCCAAAACAAAGGCAACAAAAGCCAAAGATATGGAAACTAAATCTAGAGGCTCAACTGCTGCGCACTGGATGGGGATCCTGACTGTTTGCAAGTCTTTTCGAGTCATCCCTTTCAGGTGAGACTAAGCAGACAAAAAGTGCATTGGAGCAGAACGGCAAGCCTTGGCAGGCGGTCAAAATTTGAATTTGTGGAAATGTACGTACGTTTAATTGGCTTCTTCATGTTGCCTCGTCACTGGTTCCCAGCCAGGCTGTTGAACCAGCTCACCAGCAACGCAGCACGCAGGAGAGGTCAAGGCGAGGTCCCGGGAATCTGCAATTTTTCTAGATACTCGTCGGGTGGACAGTCCAGGCCGGCACCCCAGGCCTCAACCTCGGAAGCACCGAAGCTGAAAAGGGCCGAGGCTCCAAGAGGGACAGCACAGACTATGCAGGCATATGTAGGATCTAGGCCTGCTACTGCATTTGAAGGACCTGAGAGCTGATCTTTGGGTCAGAAATCGCGAGGCGGACAGCTGAACTGCTGCTTTTTACTTCATCTGCCCGAATCTCATCTGCCAGGCAATGGTGCCAGAGTTCTTGGTCGACTTGAGGCGGTGTCTCTTGAAATCTTTGGAATATGGTGTGATCAGATTTTCATTGGTGCCAATACCTCAGCCACAACTTGCCTGTAATCTTCGCAGGCCATCTGCTTCAACAGAAGTTTTTGTGGGAGACGTGGATGAAGCTCCTCTCTTCGACGGAGAGGTGCTTTGGTGATTCTTCTCGCTCACATGCTTGGGAGGCCTCCTCAAAATAGGGGATGGGGAGGATCATTCTTAATACTCTTCCAAGAGGCTGGGGCAAGAGCGGATATTGGCATTTCAGGATGCTCTGGCACTGCAAGTGTTGCGGCGTTCTCCAGTATGCTCTGCGTGTACTCCGAGAAGTGTTTCTAACCCCCAAATTAAAGGGAAGGGCGGGGGTGTGACCCACTGTTGCACAGAGGCAGTATGAATGCACCCAGCAAAGTTCGAATCACCTTCCATTGCTCAGCGGCCTCAAGTACTGCGTCCCTTGACTATCGTGACACCCTAATGTGTTGGAGCAGGTTCTCAAATATGATTGGGAGGGGCGCAGAGCGGTGTGGCTGTAGTTGAAGAGTATGTCTTGGTGATAGACATTTGGTCCTAGCGGCTCTCACAAGAACTGAAGCTTCATGCTGAGCTCCGGGTGTGTAGTGACACCTGACTGAGGTGAAGCTGCAAGTCTACCATTTGGCGAAAGCTGTGGGGGTCTTGTCACGGATCCATTTCACGCGAAAGCTCAGCTGCCAGACTCGTCCCGAAGGTGAAAGCCATCGGCCTTCCCATCTACCACACCGGTGTCGAGGCCAGAAACTGTAGGTGGCGGAGGAGAGGGCATTCTGTGGGGGCGCTTGTGGACTTCTCAATCTGACGATCTAGTGTGTGCAGGTATATGGTCTGGAGCACTACTACTGTGTGAATGGTGTCGAATGGTGTTGGCCGCGAGGCATCAGTCACTCAAAGCATGTCCTGCTTTTTGCTGGACAGTACGCTTCTGCTGGTGCAGACGAGCAGGACCCTGTCAGACTTGCGCCCCTCATGAGTATCAGTCCACTGAATTACAGTATGACTTCCAAATCTACAGAAGTCGTCACACTTGAGTTTGAGTCACATGGACGTGAAAATTGGCACTCTCCCAGATCATATGATGTTCAAGGCTCACACGGACTCATGTTGCCATTCCTGAAAGTCCCCGTCACCCCCTGCATATATGACATGAGCACGGCTCTCAATGGTGTTCCCAAGCACTCAAGACGTCATGATGATGTCGATTTCTTCGGTTCACGCATAAAAGCATCACAAACATACATGAAACATGTGTGTGGCACCACCGGCTCACGCTTGAAACTCCACATGTACAAGTCTGCTGTTGATATCTGTTGATGTTGTAACCCTTGGAGACAGGCTTCTCACACGCGGAAGCTACTTGAGCATGCAAACTTTGTCACCGCCCCAACTTCCCAAATCGTGCTTGGTGAAACCCAATTCGAAGTAGCATTGACAACTTGTCGTGGCTTCTGGTCATAGCTTCTGGTCACAGCTTCTGGGTCACAGCTGCTGGTCACAGCTGCTGGTCACAGCCTCTGGTCAGTGTTCTCTGGTCCCCGTTTCTTGCCCAAAAAATGTCTGGCTGTTCCTCCACAACAAAATACGCTTCTGCAACAATCCGAAAGACCTAGTGGCGCAAGCGCTGCACCTTGCAGACCACATGACACGCGCCAACCAAGCAACAAGCAACGGTTTGCTTGCTTTTTGCAAGACGCTGTTTCAAGTTTGCAGGTGACCAACTCAGCTTCTCAAGGGAGACGGCTGCGGACATGAGTGCCAAAGTTGTTTGCAACAATCTTGGAGGGCTCAAACGAATGTGCACTTTGCTGCTCAACAAATGAAGCCAGACTGTCTCCAACAAGCTGTCTCCAACAAGCTGTCAACAAAAACTTCGCACAGATCCATGCTCGCTGTTGGCCGCATGGGCATGACCAGGGAGGAAGAAAAAAAACAACGTCCTTGTCTCGTCCTGTTTGTGGATATCAGCTGCAACGCTGTTGCCCAGATACTCCACATGCAGGTACGTTTTCCTGGACTTTCAAATGGAGCTTCTTTGGCGACGGCCATTCCTGAAAGTCCCCGTCACCCCCTGCATATGTGACATGAGCACGGCTCTCAATGGTGTTCCCAAGCACTCAAGACATCATGATCATGTCGATTTCTTCGGTTCACGCATAAAAGCATCACAAACATACATGAAACATGTGTGTGGCACCACCGGCTCACGCTTGAAATCCACATGTACAAGTCTGCTGTTGATATCTGTTGATGTTGTAACCCTTGGAGACAGGGCTTCTCTCACACACACACACACTCACACACCACAAATTGTGTTTGATAGCTCTTTTAGGCAAAAGCTTGCGAGGCTGCAGTTAGTCAGCTCCCAAGCAGCATGGTCATATCTGGTCATTTGGCTGTCCGATTGCTGAAGCCATGAGCCCCAGAACTGTAGTAGCAAGCTGGACCTCTTGTGCTATCGTCATATTGTAGAAATTGCTGCCAGACAAGGACTTATCAGCCCCTTGTACACCCGCTCAGGTCGATATTTCGGTGCTCTTACGTTTGCAGGGAAGGGGAAAATTAGGCGAGGGAAGGGAGGAGGAGGAGGAGGAGGAGGAGGAGGAGGAGGGAGGAGGAGGGAGGAGGAGCGAGGAAGAAGGAGGAGGAAGAGCAGGGAGGAGGAGCGAGGACAGGTGAAGGTTGGGAGTGAGGTAGGATAAACAGCTGTTGATCCTCTCGGGGCTGTAACCTGTCGGAAATCCCACAGTGCCGTGCTGGGAAATTCATAAGAGCGGAGCACTAAAGCTGCGAACCTCGTCATGAAGACGGCCGGCCTCACCAAGTTCTGTATTAGGACTTGTGAGCTGAACCTTGACTCCTCGTTTCCAAGCACACCAAAACTCACGATTGCTAGAAACGGTAGACTGCATCCCTTCGCCAGGCTATGGACAAGGAGTTCACAAGGCCGCTGTGCCACTCGGCAAGACCAAACTCAACAAGACTCGCGTGGAACAGGCCTGACTTCAGGTGGACTCACTGTGGCTGCCACGTTTCAGCAACTTTGCAGGTGATTAAAAAGATGAAGCCCAAATGGCCTGGCCAGGAGAACCATGATTCCATTTTTCTGCATTGTTACTCCCATATGGCAGGACTACAAGCTGCTCAGCCACAACTGCCAAACCTTTGCTGTTGAGCTGGTCTCATTACTGCTTCCGGGAGTAGTAGTTCCCAGTGAGTATTGCTGGTGCCTTAGCGGCGACTGATGCGTCGCCATTTCGAGTTTGTCAGCTGTCGCCACTCAGGCAGGTTCGCGGGTACCAAGCCGAAGGCTTCCAAACCGGTGACTCCTGGCTGCACTTTTGATGCTTTGAAGCACGTTCCATTCCTCTGAGCTTCTGCACCACTGAAAGCAGCCGCAAAATCTGCAGGTTGCTTGCCAGACAGTATTGACTCGTCCCAGTGCTGGACTTTCATGGCAAAAAGCAGGAGTGCACGCAAGACAGATGTGATAAAGCTTGTTGGCATGAAACCGGCAGAAGTTCAATTCCGCCTGACGTTGTCGCATGTTGGTTCCATTTCCTTTAGCTGCGACCAGTCTCAGTCATCTTAGCCACCATGCCGTAGAACCACGCTGGCGACAAGGCAAACCCCGTTGCAACGGTAATCTCAGCAGGATCCAGATTGATGTGTGCCAGGTCTGTTTGGCCGGAAGGAGGCTTCTGCTGCCATGACGCAGGTCGCTTGCCTGTTTCAGTCGCACGACATGCTTGGCTGGAAATGCATGTCAGGCAGACCAAGACATGAGCGACATCTCTAGGCCTGCTGGAGCCTTACAGAATCTTACCCCGGGGCACCGGCTCCCTGGAAACGCCAGATGCTGCAGAGGTAAAACAGGCACACCAAGTCCTCAGAAGTGCTGCCGGGCTCTTACGACTCTGGCTCCGACGATTTTCCTTTGTGCTGCATGTTGTATATCGGCATGTTTACCATAGACGTCCTTACGCGAAGCTGCTGGAATCCTCATCCGTGCTTCCTCCTCAACCTCAAGCATGCAGCCTGGTTCACTCTCTTGTGTAGAAAGTGTATTTCATATGACCCCAGGCAATTTCCAACTCTACGCGAATGGTGGAGAGACATGCGCTGAAGGAGGTGTGTTTTCATGTGCATTACCTTCTCTTCAGTGAGCAGCCTGCCTCGTATGTCACACCAGAATTGCCAAGGTGATTGCAGATACAGAACGTCGGTTTTGGGGATGTGCTTGCCTAAGGAAATTTATAGAAGCTCGCTGGATATGCGCCAAAAAGGGAGTAAAGTGGGCTCGTGGTGCAGGTGTGATGCTTCCCATCACGCTGGCTTTCTTTGGTTTCTATTCGCTGTCCTCCATTCTGCATGAGGACTTTGCCGTGCACATACGCATGCGGTTGCTTGGCAACCAGTAGCAGGATGTACCCTCCAAGCACATCACAGAGTTCCCGGTGCGGAATGTCTTGAATCCGCTGTTGGTCTCCGTCTTTGCTGTCAGACTTTGTTATCTATTCCTCAAGCCTATGGACATGTCTGTGAACTGAGGGTGAAGATGACGAGGCTACTGCGGAAATGCTACTTGTCTACTTCTTCGCAACATGTACCCCTTTCAGTAGTTGGCACCTTCAAGGCTAGATGGTTTGACCACAGCATCCGATGTGTTGAAGCCTCAGTATGTGTAGCCTTTTCCCAAAGCTCTTGGCATCATGCATTTGGGCTGAGGTGGAATTACCTGGAGACCGTGTTTATTCCTTTCTTCCTCCGTGACACCGACATCTATGGAAGACAGCTTCCTCAGGAGCAGTGACTTAGTAGTGGCGCCGCATATGACACGGGCAGAGGCTTCAGCTGTGCAGAGGCAAGCAGGCAGCTTGTTCAGTGACATGTCAGGAGAAACGAGGGACTTTCTTGCAGTATAACCAGGCTGCTTGTTGAGCCATCTAAGAGTGCAAAGTGCAGAAACACGTGTGAACCACAAGGTGCTGGGTGGCATCATCATGAGCTTGGAGCGTGGGAATCGGCAAAGCTGCGAGGCCGGCTTTCTTGCCTTTGCCTTTGCATCTCCGTTGCATCGACGATTGCGAAATGGCCTTCTTCCCTCAGGACAGTCTCGTTGAGCACTTGACTTGCTTCCCTCAGGACACTTGCTAGGAGCACTCTATTAGCAAACTCCGTGGCAACTTGACTTGTAAAGGACGTGCTCAACGACACGCAATACGGATTGGACCCTGGTTTCGGTCAATTTTGACAAGATCTCTGAATTTCAGTCACAATTTCTGACCGGTCCAAGGCGGAAACATTTCAGATCTCTTCCAACCGGGGAAGAATGCATCTTACTGGTATGGCACGCGGACGACTCAGAGCACAAAGATGGCTTTTCTTGCCTGGTTTGAATTGCTCAGAGCTTCAGGAATGAGTCCTTGTTGGAATGCCCTGACGAAGGCCTCCGAGCTTTTTGGAACTTTCTGCATCCCCACCCATCCACCACCCTCCCCTCCACAACGCCCAACCCTCCCCCTCTGCGACCCATCCCCACCATCACTCCTCCCTCCCCCACCAAAAAACAGGGCGGGGCCCCCCCTAATTTCGAACCGACCAAATGCAAGCAGGCTAATTTCAGTGGTATGATTCGGTATGATTGACATATCCAGCAAAAGCAAGGCTGACACCTGAGAATTCATGTTACAAAGTTCCTGGTGTTACGGCGTTGACTTGCTGTTTATGAATGAAGTGGCAAGCGGCCCTGACTGGTCCACATGACGTCCATGCGCATCGGGCTGGCGCTGTGCGCAGCCCATCGCAGCCCCAACACTTTCATGCTAGCAATTTTCGATTGGGACATATTGGCACATTTTTCCTTGTGGCGTAGCTGACTTATAGTCTGCCAGCTGGGGAGGCTTCGTCATCCCCGACTGCGCATCTAACGTTTCCAACGCCACAGCGAGGCATCTTGCATCAAGACTTGCAGTTTATGCCCCCAGCTCTGGATCGTGCTTTGTTTTTCGTGCCGCAGGCCAGCACGAGCGATCAATATTTGGACTTTAGATCGACGACTGGCGCCTCTGGTCCAGGCCAGGCTGGCACAAAGTAATCCACTGCCATGAAGCAACTTGTCAGGAGCTTGCTGGGGTGATGCCTGTCGAGCAGACTCAGGTGACGGTGCTTCTGGTTGTTTGCAACCGCTGCATCTTCTGCAGTTACCTGTGGCTTGACAGATCTCAGTGCTTCTGGACGGCGAGAAGTCGTTCAAGATGGGAGCCCAGCAATGCTTGTTCTTGCCACATGCCGTGGCCGGCAGGGTCCGCTGACAGTCCTATGACGTTCACGAATCTTAGGTTCACCTTGCGAGCCAGAGACCCCTTGGAAAAAAACGTGTCGCAAACTTAGTAACCTCTTTCCAAAAAGTTTGCAGGATTCAGAGATGAAGCTTGGAAGCGCATCTTATGATTTGCCTTGCCAATGTCCACGACTAGTGCGCTCCTGCACAATTTTTTCAAGGGCAAAGCGAGATTTGTTTTGAAGCACTTACCGTCCGTTCTTTGACTGTCCAGGAAGAGGTTCCAGTACCTCAAGGCCTAGAACCGCCGCTTGCAGCTTGTTCCTTTACATGATATCTTTTTCTGACCTGCACAGGACAGAGGATGGATTGATGAGCAAACTTTGTCTTTGGAGACGAAGGCAACTCAGTGTCAGGGGAGGTTTGCCTGCACGATTGTATGGCACTGCTAAAATTTTGAAAATTGTGAGCAGCTTGGGCTGGCCTGCCTTGGCTTGGCTTGCCATTGCCAGCTCCGTTCCACCACTTGCCAGTGCTTGCCCTGCTCCCTGCCTTGTCGGCCTGCCTAGCCCATTCGGTCCCTTCCCAGTCCGTGTGCATGTTGAAACTCTTGTCTTGCTGAAAACCATGCCCAATTGACCTCAACCCAGGTGCTGTGTGGTAACTGCTCAGCAGCAAGACTGCAACTTTACTTGCAGACTGCTGTCCAGCTGCGCCTGTTGCCTGCCCAGCCGTCGTTAACATGTTGCAGTAAAGCAGCTAAACGCCTGCCAAAAATGCATCCTGGAAGGTGGTGGCATTCAACTACCAGCTGGCTCTATGCTCAGGGCAGCGCATGGCACGCAGGATGTCTAGATGGGGTGAGGACTTCAGCAAGAGCTGAGGCCATCCCGCGGCTATTGAAAGTCCAGTTCACTTTCTATTTCAGTTCTGTGCTTACAGCATGGGCTGCCAGAGGTTCTAGGAGCCTGAGGTAGGCATGGTCGGCATAGCTCTGATAGCTGAGGTAGGGGAGGAGGTGTTTACACCAAACAGAAGATCGAGGCTTGGTGAGAGTCCGGGCTTGCCTCCTCCGTCCCCACGGTGTCCAGCAGGTTGCAACTCTGAAGACGTGGCCGCAACACAACAGGGCTCTGCTCCTGTTTGTGGACATTGTCTTCCTATGCATGTGTGCCTCAACTGCGATGTAGCCGTACTGCCTTGAATCTGTGCGCGCTGCGCCGACGTGGCCAAGGTTTAGCCTCCAGCGCATTCATGGTACTCAGCTCAAAGACTGCCAGTCCAGTCTCCGGGACCGCCTGGTTCTTGTGCATTCAGGCCCGCGAGTTCTCAAAGGACATGAAGGCGGGTCTTCTCAATGCGCTGCCTGTCCACCTGCTGGCACTATCACGGTGCCCTTGCTCTCGCGGGCTCAGCAGGTAACTCTTAATTCTTGATATCATTTCAAGCTCAATAACATTTTCCACGCACCTTAGCCACTTTAGCCACTTTGGCCACTTCGGATCTACGCAATTGTCTGCGGACTTAAGGGATCGGTGTCGGGTTGAGGGTTGGATTCTACGCTTGGGCATGCCAGAAGGTTTGGCGGCTGAAGGGGAGCAAGTGGTGCGCAAGCAGTTTGGTCCTGGATTGAAAAGGCTGATATCGTCAAGTGACAAATGATTCTTGTGAAGTGGCTGAATTGGACAAGTGGAAAACGTTGTTGTGAATGACTAGTTTTCCCACACTCTGGATCTCTTTGTCGTGCCCAAATCCTGTCGGCAGGGCAGTCATAAAGTAGTTTACGTGTTAGACTGACATTGAATCAAAGCTTGGAACCTTCAGGCATTGTCTCATTTCTGATTTGTGTTCCAGACTATGACCGCCGCTGTCTGTTAGCAGGGGCTCATCATCATGAATCACCTCTATGATACTCCCTTTGCTTATTGTTTATGACTTAGGGGCTCACAGTACGCTGCCGGACATAAAGGCGAGTGCTTATCCAGGATAATTTGGGTCCTTCAGTTTTGTGAGTTGGCCCAGGCTGGGCAGCAGTCCAGAGGGCAACTCACGAGCATCCACTGCGCGAAGCAACAGATTCCAAGTCGCGTTGACTGCAAGCTTCGATGGACGTCCTCTCCCCACTTATCCTCAGTGTCATGTTTGCCCTGTTGAAAAGCATGCTCAAGCTTTGAATCTATGCTATGCTCTCTCGCACAGTTTTCCGGATTGACGCAGGCAGGCAAGATCTTTGGCCACTTCAACTTGATCAATACAATCACTTGGTTGAGTTGCTTATTTGGCCCTGCTCCAAGCTGCATCTTGTGACGCTTCGCAAAGCTTCAGCAGACCGAGGCTGGGCCCACCTTGGTATGCTCTTTGGGCTGGTCCGTGCCTGAGCGGCTGAGCGGTGTGTGCGCTCTCGGCGCCCTGTACTTTCCTGCTCCTCCGAGGAAGTTTACCGAAAGATGGTCATGGCCAGTATTCAGGTGCATGTGTCCAAGACTTCCGTAAGTAGACATTCAGAAGTTTGCCTTGGAGCTGGCAGGACTACTTTGACTACTTAGATACACCAAGTACATTGGTCAGGGCTTCAGTCAGGTAAGGCAAGCCGGCGCAGCGCTTCAGCCAGTGTTGAAGCTGGTGTTATTCCACGTGCCAAGGCAGTGATGAGCCTCTCAGACTCCATGGCCCCATGGCTGCAACTAGCGTGTGCCATATGCTTGGCAGTATTTCGCAAAAGGATTGCTGGTTGGTGCAGTGAGCTTTGGCAGGCAGAGTTCTCATCGTATCAGAGAATTTTCATTTCGTACGCTCACATTCTCTTCATGCCCGACCCCAAGTGATCATTCGTCATGCAAGCATCGATGCCGAGCGTAACGCTCTGAAAGCATGCATAGCAACTCAAGTTGTATGCCAAAGTTATGCAGACTTGTGACGTGTGAAGAGAGATGCAAAAGCTAGCATAAGATGAGCGCAAGCAATCCAGCTGCAGGGCTCGCTGCTTCCTGTCGTTGCAATGGCAGCCTCGGCTGGCTATCATCACCTCCACACTACAGGCACTGTGAAGCTCAAATTGCACCAGACGGATCTCGCAGCTGGCAGGCAACCACGGTGGACCTGACCCATTTCTTAATTGTCTGGCCCTGTTCAGCTATACTTTTGGACTTCACGCAGACTGTGAACCCTGCTAAGGTTCTTATCCCGACATGGTTTGGTTTCGCAATTGCTGGCATGATCATGTTTGGTCGGCGGATGCAGGCAATATCATTTTCCCGTTCCCTCGGACATGTCTTACATGTCTTACAAAGCCAGAGTCAACACTCCGTGCAGGCATTCTCCACTCCTCTCAGTGGCTTTGCCATGCATCCTGGCTTGAACAAATGCATGAGGTAGGAGAAGCACTTCCATGCTCATGGAGAATTGAGGTGCCTCCAGCTGGCTCTCGAGGGCGAATACGACTGGGGGTATATGTCTTCAGAGGCTGTTCGAGTAGAGTTAGAGTCAGACTTGGGAGCTGTTGCCGATGCAACAATCTGTTGCCAGGATTGGTTCATAACGCTCCTATGGGTTTGGATCTACATGGTCCTATTGGCATGATGCTTGGATTGACTCTGACTGCTTTTGTCAGTGGGATGCTTCATCCCTGCCTGAGTACTGTGTCCGTACACATGTCACCGCATTGCAGCCAGTGAATCCAACCTTCGGACAATCTGGACTGTAGGTTATGGTGATGTTGAACATGGTGCTCGCCATCATCATGGACGTTTACGCTGAGGTTCCGCCGTAATCACCAGATTCAGGGCAGGACTGCCTGGTGGCCAGGTGCGCCGACAGCAAGGTGAGACAATGTCCATTTTTCAGCATTGCCATGCCCTCAGCGTCTGCATAGTTTTCGGATTCAGCAAGAACCACCATCGAATCCGGGCTGTTGGCACGCTTGCTGGTGAAACATGCGCTCGTGTCATCACCCATTCACCCATCATCTACATACTTGTGCGCATGATGAGTTCCAGTTTGAAAGCAGTACGATGCGTTGTTTTTGCTGGTTGTGGTTTTCAGTTTTGCCAGGGTCTGGCTTGTTATGTTAGTTGTGAAATTTGTGAACCAGAGAGGCAACCACGCCACAACAACGCAAATCCGGAGACGAAGATCGGAGCCCCTTCTGCCTCTACTCCCCTGAGCCAAATCAGCTGCTGATGTGACACCTAAGCAAGAACAATCCAGCTTGAAGCAGTGCGTAGCAACCATGCATAAACATGGAGTCGCCTTCTTTTGGCTCGGAACGTGCTCTCCCGCTCCCCAGGCTTGCAAATCAACAAACTGTTAGAGCAGCAGGAGAGCCTTTGAGTATTGCTTTGGGGGGATGTAGTTGCAGAGTTTGTTACCATGAGCGGCGTTGGGAAGGAAGCATCGACGCATAACGTGGTGGTCGGTAGTGTTAAAGACTTTTTTGTCTTTTCCAACGGCTTGGACTTGTAGGGTGCGGGCAGGGGCAGGGAATTTGAGATAGATTCTGGATGAAGGTGGAAGCGATAAGAACGTGTGAGTTTTTGCACATCCTAAACCACTGGTACTTGTAGTGTACTTGTACCACCTTCGCGTTTGTTCGTCGACCGACTTATGCTCTGATGCTGGGAGAAGTCCAGATGGCATAGCCTTGCTAGCGTAGCAGACGTTTACTCGCTGCCAGCAAGTCTTGCTGCCCACTTAGCCTAAGCCTAAGCGTTTCAGCTTGGTTGGGTTTGGTTGCGCATGGTTCTCAGCAAGATTGCGAATACGGAAATACCATGTATTGTCAACAAGCTTGAAACCTGACAGTGCCTGGGATTTGGATGAATCTCGAGGTGGCCTCCTTGTCCTTGTTGTCGATTGTTTGCCTCTCCAATTCTAAGTTGCCAGCAAAATCCAGCAAATGTAGCCAGATAGATCATCAATCGTGCAAGCAGAGCAAGATCAAACCCGTCTTCACTTTACAGCTTCAGCTGAAGGCACATATTTATTCAAGAGAGCCCTCTACTACAAGAACTGGGTGCCGGGCTGAGATTCTTGTTATTGATGGCTTTCGTAGCCCATGCATCGCGGACTGTGCCTGACGCAAGGTTCCCGACAGGGAGTTGCTCCAGACTAAGGTTTACGTAGTGGCAAATTGTGCCATGTTGTGCCATTCTGTAATCATGATGTTGCACTCGGCTCAAGTCTCAGCCACTGCCTGAGGTGGGAGCGCGTAGCTGAGATGCCGGAGACAATCATTGTTGATGATATTCTCGAGGTCTTGTCTGCGAAGGAAGAGCTGCAAATAACTGCTACATGAATGCACTACCTATGACAGGCGTACCCGAACATGCCTGATTTTCAGTCGCGGCCTCATCTGTCTTCATTTCTTAATCAGCCGCAAAGGCTTGCTACAGCTGCTCTTGTGGGTGCCAGCCAAGGCTGAATTTCCTGTGTGATGGTGCACGGAACCGGACAAGGGCGGCATGCTCGGATTGAGAGATTGATGCTGAAGCTTGCAGTCTTACGTCATAAGGTGATTCAGCGAGCGGGTATCGACCCAACGTATACCGTCCAGATGGTGGCTGCGATCCACATCAGCCTTGAAGAGGCTGAGACTTGCCATCCCGCTGGAAATGAGTGACTGGGTGACTGGATGAGCTTGCTTGCAGATTATGATGGATCTCATGAAGCTCAAAAAGCGTGGTTGGATGGGAAAGGGTTTTGAGGCTGGTTGCGTGCACACGAAAGGCTTTGCAGCGGCGAGCTAGCCCAAGTTTACTGAAGGTACCAAACGATGAAGACAGAAACTTGGTGAAGGCCGGCAGAGACTGTCCGGCAACTGTCCGGCTGAACCACAGGGCCGCATAGAGTGGGAGCGGTTTTGCCTGTCACAGGAAATCCTGGCCGGAATTGCGGTTCAGAGTGAGTGGATGTTGGATGCGCAGAAACATGTGCTGGACTCCTGGTGTGACAAGCTAGATGTTGCGCGCCACGTTGTTTGTGCTGGTAATTGGACCGATACCCTTCAACATTTGCCTAAGTGTATTCGGAAACCAACAGCTAGCATCTAGACTAGCAATGGGAGCAGGTGCAGCAGCCGTGGCAGCTTGCAGCATGGCGGTCAGACACAACTGTCAGTATGACAAAGGAGCGGCCTCTGGCAGGATCCACGCGGGGTCTAGAGACAGAAGCAGGGCAAAGGGAACTGCCACAGGAGCTGCCAATGGATCCCGACCTCATCAGGACACTGGAAGTGGATCAGGTCGGCACGAACTCAAACAAGGATGACAGGGAGCACCAGTTGGGGCTCAACAACGTCATGGCGAGCGAAGGACCAGGAGGGGAAAGGCCGAACCCACCAACGTGGCAAGCCCCGAAGAGGCAACTCACAGAAAAAGATTGCCCTGCAAAAGGCTCGTAGGATCCTGGATGGGCACAAGCTGGAGCAATGGCAGGGAGGCTGGCGAAGGATGCAGTCGGGCACTTTCTGGAAGCCGAACCGTACTCGGTGCTTCGCACGAGGCAAGATAAGAATAAAACGATGGACCGCAACAAAGAAGATGTGAGGGAGTTAGCCGCCGACCTACAAAATGCAGCAAATTCCTTGGAACAGAAGGAGCAGTCCATAAGGCACCCAGTGAGGGCGAAGCCACGACTAAGAGGAAAGATGCAACCTGGTGTAATGATCAATGCAAACAGTCAAGAATTTGAGGACGAAGCCCGCAAGGGATACAGGAAAACAACCTTGAGGGAGAATTGAGAACTAAGCATGTAACCGGGGAAAAGCATTTCAATAGCAGTAAGCCAGCCTCGAGGAAACTTCGAACTACCGGCAGAATGCAAATAACTATCTGCACATTTCGTACTGTTGAGACGCGAGGAAAGCACGAGGGGCTGAACGCCACGACATTTACGAGGATGGCGGCTTTGAGGCAAAAACAGCGAGAGTTACAAGGATGGCGACCGCGAGGGGCCCCATCCCTGTGACTGTTGACGCTTTTGAAGCATAGAGGGGGGTCGGTTTGGGGATACCATGGGGTGGGGGGGCTGGCGAAGCAAGAGCCGAGACAATTATGTATGCAGTGAAGCTGCAGTGCGACTGTTTGACGATTTCTGCAGGGACGAAAGGGCATGGCCTCGAATTACTTTAATTTCAGATTCCCAGGTCGTGGTTGCACCAGCAGATTGGCAGCGAAGGGGCTGATGGGGCTGGATATGAGTGGAAAGCTACTGGGCCAGTTGGGCTCTCAGATCACGTTTGTCCAGCTGTGAACTGTTCGCTTAGAACCTCTGGCTGTTTGATCATGCGCATTTGCAGCTGTTTAAGATCTGCCGTGGGCTTGACCCTTGTGGTGCATGTCGTGCCTGCGCCTCCAGATGACCAGAGCTGGCAAAGTACTGGTGCTGATCACCTTGTGTTGTTGGGATCGTTGGTTGCTGAGCTTCGTGCTGAAGGGAAGCGCTTGCCACCAGGTGGCAACAACACGTGGTACTCCGCGCAGAAGCATCTTGTATGTCGCTGGCTTGCACTCGTTGATAATTGAGCAAGCCAATGCTCAAGATGAGAAGGATATGCTCCTCAAACGCGAGCTTCCCCCACTGCCTAGAGGTTTTGCTCGTGATGTTAAAGAGTTGGCCCAAGCAGTACGAGATGCTGCCATCACAACGGTACGCGTCAATCGTCGAGGAGACGCAGAGGCTGCAAAGCAACTCCGAGGTTTGGAACAAGATGTTGCCAACAAATTGCGGGCTTACGAGCGAAATTGGTTGACTGGGCAGCTTGAGTTTAACAAGCTGACACGTGACGACCAGGGCATTCTGCAAGAGCACCCGGTCTTCCTTTCCATGAAGGAGTTGGTCGCTGCGTTGCAGTCCGGTGGATCACCTGATTTGGATATGACCTCATTCCGTTTGGATCTTTCGCGAAAATCCACGGCCATCGTGCAGTTGATAGAATCGGCTGGAGTTTCAACTTAGAACCGAGCATCCGCCGCAGTACGAAGTAAGAGGTCGTGCTTTCAATGGCTGTGAAATGAGAAAGTGTGATTAGGAGCTTGCTCGATACATGGGTTCTGCGGGTGCATAGCAACATCCTGCTGGACACTGGTGACATTTGTCATGCCTTGCTTCGATCCAGGTCGAGGTGCCAGTGCCACGGAGTCGACAAGGCAACATGTTGTGAATCGCTGCATGTTCCGAGAGAAGCCCCAAATCGCGCAGGTAATGATTGAGGAGACCTGTCATCGCTGGACGGTGCGGACCCTCAGTACCCGTAGTTGGAGATGGGAGGGTGATCCAAGTGTGCGAATGTGCCGTTTCTACCTTGTGCCTTTTTAATCCTGCAGTTTGCCAGTCTGGTTTCGTGGAGCAGCCCAATCTTTGGGTTTGCCACACAAGCACACAGAGCCATAGGATATTTTTCACGTCTGCACACACTGCCCTGGCATGTCTGAACTGAAGCGTTCCCAATCTCAAAATTTCTGCTAAAAGAGCATCTAGGTGATCTTTCCAAGTTTAAATCCTTAGTTGGGAGTCACTTGCTGAGGCTTCGCGACAATGTTCGTGATGCAGCGCACGACATCCATAAAAAACCGTGGTTTGGATTACTCCAAGGAGGTGCTTATGCTTATGGCGTGGCATTCAGATGTTAGAAGGGGGCTTACCTAGGGTGAGTTGCTTGATTTCACCCTCACTTGTGTCACCGGCCAGCCATCCAAAGGAGGCAGGGCATTAATGTGGTTTAGCACCTGTGTCATTCGCGTCAAAAAGGGATAGTGTCCAGACATGAGCTGTGTAAAACCTCATTCCGTATGGGCCAAGCTGCGATATCGTATCAAACGGCTGCAGCAGTGTTCCAGGACTGACTTGTGACTCGTATCACCTGTCGAGAGGTACACATGGTGTTGGAATCGCATATCCATCTTATTCCGTCTGAGCTGCGTACAGCCATTCCCTCTATGAGCAGGGCTCGCCTTGTGCATGATAGCTACAGCGATAACACGGCACAAGCTCCTGTTAAATTTTGTGCAGATCGTAGCTGCTCCAAACAGATGGTTCTTGTTATATTTCGGCCGCCTTCGAGGGTACGGCCAGTGCTGCCATTGGGCGCAGCTGTCTTTTCAGATCGGTCTCGCCAAAGCCACGCGGGCTTGCCGTCCAAAAGCAGCTCCAGGTTCCCAGGTTTCGGTTTCAGGTCTGGCAAGTTGGTCCTACGGAGTTCGTCTGCTGATGCCAAGCCACCACCTGGAAAATCATTTGGGCGTGGACTGGCGGCCGCTCAGCTTGCAATTATTTTATTCATTCCATTTTCCCGGTTGAACATTGGATGACTGGATCAGCCCCTATCACTAGCATCTGGACAAAGGTCCAGATACTGCACTGGTCTGTGAGAACATGAGCGAAAGCTGTAGCTTGTCAATGAACGCAGCAAGCTCTCCAAGCTGTTCGAAGGCGTTGTCGCTACACATTGGACAGACCTGCCTGCATCACCGATCCTCATGTTCTAAGGTCACTTTGCTTGTGCTGGCCATCGTGGGTGCCCTGACAAAGTTTCTGGATCTGTCGCCCAACTTCGCATTGATCGCATTTGGCCTGCAGTGGGGCTTCTTCCTGCTGCAGGGTTGGCCGCAGCGCTACTGGGACATTGAGCAAGAGACAAAGAGAGAGAGAGGGTCTGCGCGTGCTTGGGCTCTGGGCAGTGCCACGGCTCGTCCGTAGGGGCGAGCTAAGCCCGTAGAAGAAGAAGAAGAGCTTTGCACTTCAAGCTTGTCTGTGCTTTAGCTGAGTTTACAAGAACCCAGGTTCTGAAGTGCTGTACGACGCTTCAGGCACGTGTCTCTGCCCTTGCGATTGCAAGCTCAAGTGCCAAGCTGCCAAGCTTATACGCCGAGGCTCGCTCACTCACCTATCGATTGTTTTGGCAGCTCTTCTCTCCGATCCAGTGCGAACTCCTCGCCAAACCATTTTGAGCATTTTCGCTGTGGTGTGGTGTACCCGACTGGGCACTTTTTTGTTCAACCGCATTTCGCAAGACTCGAAGGCAGGCAGGGCTGCAAACTGTGCGTTGCTGAACCAATCGCGCTTGCTGATGCAGGATTCAAGGTTCACAGACTTGAAGACGGAGTTCTGGTCATTCTCGATCGCCTGGAATCTGCAGGTGTTGTGGGTCTTCCTTTTACAGCTCCCAGCCTCCCAAATGCATCTATGAAGCCCCTGATGGCATGCTGACAAGGGCTTGCAGAGTTGTGGTGCAACATGCTCAAGATATGGGTCGCAGCTCGTCCCAATGTGTTCTTCGAGGTCATGATGGTCAACACCACATTGAATCAACCATCGAACCTTGGCCAAGACCCTGCATGTCAGAGTGCGTGTCTTCAAAGTTTCCTTTTCCGCATGTTTGATGGAAGGAACAAGCTGTTTCGCAACCACATGCTAGCAGGATAGGTGCTTGGGATGTACTTGGCTGGGCTCTTTGGTGCATGGGCTTTCTGGTGGAAGCTGCGCTGCCCTTACATGCTCTTACGCTTCGACATCAGCCCTTGCTGCATGCTGATGGACAGTGATTTGCAGCGCAGCAAAGGTTGCTGATGGTCAGAAGTTTGCATTCCGAGGGAACCTTGCAAATCGAGGACGTTTCATTACGTCAGGTCTCTGGAGATATTCACGCCATCCAAATTACTTCGGAGAGATTCTGATGTGTCCTTTCTGCGTGTGGTATTGCGTGTGCAACCTTTGTTTTTTTGTACAGCTGGTTGCAAAGTGTCAAGAGGGCGTTAAGGCACTTTACGTCCTGGCTATAGGTGGATTGGCTTGTGCACCTCGTTCACATCATGCATCACTGGCATACCTCAGCTATTGGCTTGGATTTCGCCGGCCTTCAATGCAATTCTCCTGGTGTATGCGGGTGTCTCAAAGACCACAGGAAGAATGTTTTACTAGTTGAGCGGCTTGCCTTGTGCCCGTCAGGTCTCGGGTGTGCCGCTCCTTGAGAAAGCTGGAGAAAAGAAATGGGGCCAAGAGCCAGAGTACCGCCACTACATGGAGGACTGTCCGTGAAGTCAAACAGTAATGCAGAGCTTGGCAAGGCTTCTAATTATGATGGCCCCCAGGGATTCTTGAGGGGTTGTTTCTCCCTCTTCCGACAGACCATCGGAGTGTTGTCCCGGGCGTCCGAGATCACGCACAACTTGGCAGTGGTCGGGCTACCTGCCGCATAAGTTCAGTAGCCCCAGCAGTTACCACACAAACTCTAATCATGAACAGCTGTTGATTTCAGCATGGTATTTGCAAGCATGCCAGATGCCAGTTCTTCCATTGCAAGTCCACAGTCTCGGGAGTGCTTAATGTGGCAGGTAAGTTTTTGTTGTGGAACCAAACACAGCCTCATTCTGGAAGCTACAAGCCGCAACAAATTTCCAGCTTCCAACTTCAAGAAGTAAGCTGAAGTTGCACCTCACAAGCTGCAACGGCTTTCCCAACAAGTACTGGCACCAATTCCTCTTCAGGAATGCAGCATCAGGTTTTCAACGGCGTAGTTTGTTGCCGTTTGCATCGACCGGTGTTCAAGTAGCATTGCAGAGAGCATGCATCGCAACCAAACTCAACAAAGGCGACAGGCCCATGGGCATGTAGGCGCAGCATGAGATGAAGATGAACCAGCCGGCCTCCAGACAGGGAAGGTCGTAAGTAGGAAGAGTTCGCCTTTGAAAAATACCTTGCAACGACCTCAGCATGCCGCAGTGACTTGCCGTCCAAATTGCCCAGCTGGTGTCGCTCGCAGAACACTTCCTGCATCGTTCCGTGGTTTCCAGCACCAGAGTATGAACGTGACCAATCCGACAGAGGAGAAGCATAGGCATCCTTCAGACTTGCTCGCCCAAAGAGGCAGCACAACTGCTCTGTTTAAAGTGCACTCACTGGTCCAATCTCAGGCGTGCAACAGATGCGAGACGATAAAAGAAGATGGATGTTTTGTCGGTCTGCTGTTTTTCAGAAGACCAAAGATGCCTGCCAGAGCCTACCTGCAAGCGCTTGGGCTATCCGTGACTCAAGCTGTTTGCTAAGTTCATAGATATGGACAGCATGCGGAGGTAAAGCTTTTACATCCCTGTAAGATGTTCTAGATTTTGTGATGGGGCTAATCGGAAACGGCAAAAGCTTGAGAGTCAGATTCGTTTGTCTGAGCTAAAGGAATGGGTTACCTTGAAAGTATGTGCAGTTTCCAACCATGACAAGATGGGCCCGGCGCTGGATCTAGGCCGGCGTGCGCATGGGAGCGTTGCACTCCTTACACCGAATGTGCTCAGGAATCAATCTCGTTGTTTTCCTTTCCCTGCTGGCCATTGTCGGCGCCTAAGAGTGTATCCTGGCGGTTGCATGGTCTGTATCTTGAGTCTGCCTTGACAGTCGCAAGATAGGAGCAGACTCGAGCGAATTGTGCCAACGATTTTCGCCCGCACAGCGCAGTCAGCACGTACTCCCCAGCTACTTGTTGTCAATTAGGGTCAGCTGGAAAAGATTGCGCGTAGGTCCCAGAGCACTCGTGCACACTGAGCCGACTCCATTGATTAGGGGTTCTTCCACGCCCTATGACAAAGCCGAAGCCCGGCCATCCTGAAACCGGGTTTGCCAGTGAATTCTCATTGCAAAGGCTTGGCTGCAAATGCCCTGCGTACTTCTGAGAGCTGCTGCTGAAAACGAGGCCGCTTGCATCTTCAGCCTGCCCAGCGGCTGCCCTAGCGCCATGACACATGACAGTGTCTTTGGGATCGGCATATGTGACCCAGGCAAAGGCGTTTCAGAGCCTACGAAAAGGTCTTCACAGCACAAGAGGTGCAGCGAGACTGTTGCAGATGTAAAGCCGGCAGTTCACGTGAACTAGCGAGGTTGGCACCAGAGCTGGACGCAACCCCGGAGGTTCCGAAATGCATAGTCGCAGTCGCATGGCCGCAGTCCCGCCGAATTTTTTTGTGTTCGTTTCTGTTACCAGCAGGATTCGCCACTGGAAAAGGGGCGACTTGGCCGCAACAGAACTCTGCAGCGTAGCCCTTCCAGAAAGAAACATCTTACGGCAATGAACCGAGGCAACGCTGCACCGGGACCGTGCAGCGTTATTCTGAGCGCAACGGCTGCCACCTGAATGCCAATGATTGCTGGTGTACGGTACATGTTAGATGGCTGCTCTCTCTCCTCACAGGCATTGGATTCATTGCGTGCGCACAGTGCAGGGTCTACACCTCAAAAACCAATATCCCGTGTCTAGTCAATGCTTGCTGCTGGTGAACTGCGACTGTAGCTGTCAGCCTGGCCTTTGAGGCCGTTTATGGGCGAGATGTGCAGTTATTCCAGGAGGACTGGGAGGAGAGCCGTTCAGTGTCTTCAAGTGTCTTCCATATCTTCCTGCAAACCTGCCTGTGATATCGGGAGGCTTTGGACCTCACCATCGGAGCAGCCCGGAGCTGACCGCCATAATTTGTTCACTAGAGTCTCTGCCTAGCCATGGGCCCGTTATGCGGGCCCCTCATTGTTTCTTGTGGTTTTGAACTATAGGCTCAATAGGGTTTGTAGGGTATACAGTAGGTATATGAAGACCATGAGGGCCCGTACTAGGGACTGATAGTTCAAACTTTAGACTCCGTGTTGAAGGCACTGGCCGAAAGCATGGCCCGCAAAGAGTTGGACTACACAGAAAAACCTCCTAGCTTCTGGAATTGCAGGCCTACCCTGCCTTCATGCCCCGGATCTCGCCCCAGCAGAGCACGATCAAGCGCGTCACATCTCTGACCAACAGCAGCAAGAAGAAGAGACATGATGGATAGATGTGGTGTTCGTGTTGTCTTTCCCTCCAATCCTGCACCCGCAGCATGTCTTGAGGTTGTCAGCTTCATGCTTTCCGTGGAAGAACGCTTCCCGTGTCCCAAGGGGAGGTGAGCCTCACACGGATGATCCGCTGCAGCGTTTCGCACAAAAGCATTGAAGGCCCTGGGCCGCGGACGTGCAGCGAGTCAGGCAAGAAGGAGGTGGGTAGTTTGCACATTCGTGTGTTGACCCGGCAGGTGACATTTTTGTCCACGCCACTGCTTTAGCCAAAGGAGTGTGTTGCTCCAAGAGGATGGCCAAACCCGACCAAGCTGGCAGCTTGACAGTTCACAAAGAAAAACAGCTTTGGAGGGGAATGCTCGTCCTGGCAGCATGTCAATTCTGCACTTGGTCAGAAGCAACGTTGCGCTTGCCACATGAGCAGCGTTTTGTTTCTGCATGAAAGAGCTATGATGCCCGTGAAATTAGCCTCGGGCCTGCAGGGCATAGTCTTGCGTAGTCTCGCATAGTCACGTGTAGGTTATCTTGTCCGCGTAGTCTGCGTAGTTTGTATGTTTCATAAGACCTATTGCGTATAACGTTGTGTAGGCC
>CAJNIZ010043935.1:20434-40967 GCA_905231905.1 Symbiodinium pilosum
TGGCTTGTGCCACGTCAACCAAGGCTTTGTCTCCAGGACTTGGTGATCAGGCAGGGTTTAGGGGTTTAGGGTTTAGGGGTTTAGGGGTTTAGGGGTTTAGGGGTTTAGGGATTAGGGGTTTAGGGCTCAGGGTTTAGGGTTTAGGGTTTTAGGGTTTAGGTTGCAGGTTTAGGGTTCAGGGGCTTAGGGTTTAGGGTTTAGGGCAGTGCCAGATCTTCCTGCCCGCTGTGCCGACCTGTACTCCGCTCCTTCCTGAACATGAATCCCCCCATCCACCACTGATATTGAAAATCTCTGATCTAGTTCCCAATGTTTGAATATACAGTATACGTACGTACTTTGTTTTTTGGGGGGTGAGAGTAGGTGTCATTGGGTGGTGTGGGAAGCTTTTTCTAGTAGGAGGAGGTGATAGTGAAAAGCACGTGGGCTGATCTCCGTTCTACGATCAGCTACTCATGTAGATATGGTAGTTTCCCTAAATAGGGGGACCCCAATGTAGACCCTAATGTATTATATTCCTTATTATAGGGACCCCCAAGAAGGTACCCCTAATTTTGGGAAACCCCCATATTGGGAGTTCAAGGCTGACTTGGGATGGATTCTTGTAGTTCGGGTTGAGCGGCACATGCTTCCGGTAAAGCATAGACACCCCCCCCAACGCCATATGTCCATGATCTGCTTGCTTGCAGGGAGGGTGACCATTTCCCGGAGCCCAC
The DNA here is from genome assembly GCA_905231905.1 of Symbiodinium pilosum. NCBI lineage: Eukaryota > Dinophyceae > Suessiales > Symbiodiniaceae > Symbiodinium > Symbiodinium pilosum. The sequence goes on from CAJNIZ010043935.1 coordinate 21,151, forward strand.
AGAGGACCTTGCAGGTAGGTTGAGCATGAACTGCCTTCAATTTCAGCGTTCTTTGGCTGCTCAGGGTTGAGGTTTTCGTGGCTGGGGTTTATGGGGTGGGCGGTTTGGGCAGAAACAGCAAAACATAGCAAAATTGTCAACTTTCTGCTTGCGGTGCGTCATCTAGTGTTTCGTGGTTTTGCTTCGGGGAGAGCTGTGCTTGGGTGTACTTGCGGCCGTGTTTTGAAACCTTGGGCTTCTGAGCATTGAGCACAGTGGTCTTGCATGGATTTGTAAGTGATCCCTCAACCCTGAACCCTAAACTCTAGAACCTCAACCCTAAACCCCAAATCCTAAATTTCCTCTTGGTGGGTTGCCTTCCCTAAACCCAGCTTGGAGCGTCAGAGGGACTTCATAAGGAGGTAAATAGTCGGGATAACTGGGGTTACTATGTGAGCTATAGTCTAAACTCCTTAAAGTAGGTGTTATATAGGGGAGCATATAGGGGACTACTATGGGGGTTATTAAGGGGGATGCTAGGATAGCTCATGTGGCTTCTCGGGGTTAGACGTGTACTTACTAGGTTCCCTGACCCTTCAAGTAAGGGTATATACTTTAGGTGGACCCCCCACCCAGTAATAGTGACTATAGGGGATAATGGGGATTATATTAGGGTCCTCTATATTCCTATTGTACCACTATTACAGGGTGGGGGGTCCTCCTAATACATACTAGGGTTCTAACTTTGGGTCCCTAACATGGGCCCAACCTGTGTCCGTGTCCTGACTATGGGCACTTGATTTCTAGCGTTTTACATGAGGTAGATAATAGGTATATAGCGTTCCAGGGACTAAGGGCCCACACAGGGGCCTAGAATTCCAACTTGAGATATATGTAGTCCCAAACCCTTAAACCCTAAAGCCTTAAACCCTGAACCCTTAGACCCTGAACACCCTAGACTCAGACCTGTCCGTGTATTCTCACAAGGACCCCGAGCTGCATGAGCTACTTTCGGAGGGGGGACATCAGCCCCGAACCCAGCAAGGTTTAGTGCCTACGGTTAGGGTTTAGACCAGTTGCGACGGCGGCAAAACCCTTGGGGAAAAGGCCATGTATGCGAGGCCTTCACTGTACTCATATCCAATCAAACAAGGGCGCGTTCTTTTCCTGCTGTTTTCTTCAAGCCTCAAGAACAACATTGTATCCTCCCCAGAAGGACCCCGATTGTATCCTTTTTGATCCCTATCTTGCTTGCTACCCTATAACCCTAAACCCTAAACTTTTAGGGTCTGAGGGAGCACCCGTATTTATGAGACACCAACAGATCTGGAGGGAATTTCAGGGAACCAGCAGGTGTATCACTTTGGCCCCCCAAAATGGGAGTTCAACAAAGTTGGGGGCCCTCCCTTCCGAGGTAGTGCTAATGACGAGGATGATGCATATTTGGTTCTTTTGGGAAACCTCCTAAACCCAAAATCCAAAACCTCAAACCCCTAAACCTTGGAACCCTGAAGCCTCGAACCCTAAACCCCGAAACTTAAAACCTAAATGGCCCTAAACCCTAAACCCTCTATAGACCCTAGACCCATAAGCTGAGGCCGATGTTCCTGTGTCCTGGTCCAGACGCCAAAGAGCTCACTCCGGCAGAGGTGCCAGGGGATACCGCTGAGGCCATGCGAGGGTTGGTCAAATTTAGGGTTTAGGGTTTATGGTGTAGGGTTTAGGGCTTGGGTTGGTCAAATTTGGGTCATTTCTAGTCTTACTGGGGATTCATAGGGAATAAGGGAAAGTCTTATATAGGGGTTAGATGGGGGTTCTATTCCCTTGTTCCCTACCAACCCCCGAGTAAGCATTAGCGCTATGGTTGTTAGGATTATTGTTGCTACTTTGCCATTGTTCTTATTGTCCTTGTTTCTTTATCTATGTTTTTTGCTGGGGTTTGGTGCTGGTGATGGGGATCGCATGATTCTTAGGGTAGAGGTGGGCCCCGATGTTGAGAACTAGTTGGCCAGGTCATTGACGGAGATCGGGCATACATGTCGAAAGAAGAATCATTGAGCAAGCAAACGTGCTAGCAGCATTCAGAATCATTGGGAGGAATTTGCATGCCAGAGGGAACCAATGGGGACGACAGTTGTATTGGGAATGGACCTTGAGGATGTATCTGAGTGCAAGCTGCTGACAAATACAAAGCTGGAGCTTTAGACAGGATATGGCTATGTGTGTGGCCACGATGCAACTACATGTGGTTATGGCTTATGTATGTGAGGTGCTAGTTTGCTGATCAGTTTATGGTGAAAAGAAGCCCTCCCAAGATAGCATCACGTCCATTCACAGGATGCGGCTGCAGACCTTGACACGAAGGCTTCCCTCATATTCATTGATGGGACCTGGCGCCAGGCTGGAGTGCGTAAACGTGTGCTCATATCAACGCCATAACCCTGAGACAACAGTGAAGTACTATAGCCATGTTGCTGGGCGTGCAAGCCTGACAAGAAGTGAGATGAGATTTACCAGCAACAAAGAAGTGATTGCAAGACAGGGGATGATGGCCGTAACACCACGAGGTGTTGTCTTAGTAGCCTGAGGCACCTGCAGAGCACAGCCGGATAAAATTTGGTGTTCATCAATGGATACCAATGTAATTTCTGTATGCCGTGGGGAAATCACTGCCTATGCAACCTAACACCGTGCCGAATGTCATCACACAATCTCAAGTGCACTAGCTTTTAGACCAGATTTTTGTACAATCCCTGTAGTGTCCTTTCTATCCCTTCAAAATCCTGACGTCCCGCTTCTGCCCAAAACGGGCCCCTTGTTTTGACACCGGTCCGTGTACCCCCTCCCCTGGACGGTAAACCCTCACACCCAAACCCTAATAACCTTAAACCTGAAGCTTCACAGCTTTGGAGCCCTCAACCCTACAATTCCTTTTTGGGGTTAGGGTTTAGGGTGAGATTGGGATAATGGAAAAGAAAATGGAAACTGCTATAGTATTTTGGGGTTATATTGGGTCACCCTGTAGACCCCCAACCCCTGACCCTCCTAAACCCAAAGCCCTGCATTCCTACAGAGGCCAAGGGCATGGTGATGCGCTCGCCCTGGCTCCGCGAGCACGTCCAGCGCGCTGTCATCAGGCCTGGCCCAACATGCAGAGCTGGAGGTGTAGGGGTCTAGGGGTTAGGGGTTTAGGGTTTAGGTTGGGGGTTTAGGCGTTTAGGGTTTTAGGGCTGTAGCAGGGGTTTAGAGATTAGGGCTTGGGGTTTGTGGTTTTCCTTAAATTCGTCTGGCAAGCCAAAAACCCTTTGTTCATGGGACTGTCGTCTTTGTGGGCCCCTTTTGGGGTTCCATGTCAGTTTGGCAGCAGAAGAAGAAGCAGAAAAACAGCAGTACCAGTAGCAGAGGCAGAACCAGAAGCAGCATCAGTAGTGGCACAGACGCACGTGGTGTCCACGTGTAAACGCAATTATTGAGAGAAGTGTCATGTCAGTGCTCTTGTCCTGTTGAGAAGCACCTCATGATTAAACAGCATCTCAGTTCCTCTACAGCATGTTCTGGCGGTGTTTCTGAGTTTTTCTCAGGAGTTCTGTGAGTTGAGATATTGACAGAAATTCTAGCCTGACTGTGAACAAGCCACTTGTTTTTTTCAACAATCCGGGCGTCCTTTCTATTTTTCATGAACTTTTCCAATTTGTCATCTTTCCAATCAGTTGTGAAGCAAGTGTTTGTGTCTGACGCGTGTATGGGTTTGTGAGATGGGTACTTGTGCTTCACGCATGCTTCCGAATGCTGAGCAAGCTGCCCACAAGCTCTAAGCTTTCTGCATGAAGAAGCACAAGATCACACCCCAGGAGATGAAGTTCGTTGTGCTGCTAAGCGAGGGCTTGTGCGAAGAACTTGGCTCTCTCGCTGAGCCGCACCACGAACTTCCATCTCCTCGGGTGTTTACATGTGATCCTTCATGTACGGTGCTAGTGCGATCTAGTGCGGAATTTCCTGGTTGGGAGCTACCAGGTGGCTACCTCTGCGTCAGGAGTAGGAGTAGGCGTAGAAGTAGGAGTAGGAGCATGAGCATGGGCATGAGCAGGGGCATGAGCATGAGCAGGAGTTGAGGTTGAGTAGGAGTAGGAAGAGGAGGAGGAGGAGTGTGCAATAACACAGGTAGCGGTATTCGTGCAAAGCATGATGTGAGCTATAGTCTAAACTCCTTAAAGGGGTTTAGATAGGGGATTATGTAGGTGGCTACTTCAGGGGTTATTAAGGGGGATATTAGGAGTTTAGACTATAGCTCATGTGACAGAGCAAGTCCTTGGCCTCCTCGCGGCAGAAAGATCGAAGAATCGTGGCTGCCAGGAGGAGTTTTCTGGCAAATGGGCCTGCGTAGATGTTGAGAGAGCCCCTACACCCCAAACACAAGACCTTAGGAGCTGGATTCTGAGAGAGCCCCTACACCCTAAGCCCTAAACCTTAAACTCCTAAACCCCAAAACCTATATCCTAAACCTCAAACCTTAAACTCCTAAACCCAAAACCTTAAGCTCCCAAACCCAATGCACTAAAACCCTAAGCCCTAAAACCGTGTGATTTGCTTCTTCAGGCCTTCGGGCCATAGCGGCTACCGCTTCCGGAAGCAGCCCGAGCAGGGCTGCTTGTCAACGCTCGAGGCGGTGGCCGAGGCTGGATTTGGGTGTCCCAATTCCTTAGGGTTTAGGGTATTGGGGTAATATTAAGGAGAATGATACTCCATTATAATGGAGAATCACATGGAAAAGAACATGGAAAATCAAATGGACACCGGGATTATATGGGATAGTAGTGGAGTTATATTGGGGCAATGGAAAATAAAATGAAAACTGCCATAATGGTGTTATATAGGGTTTAGGGTTTAGGGCTTAGGCTTTCGGATCTTTACTCACCATTGCCATTGTGGCATACAGATGGATTTAGATACTATTTCGGTTGGGTTGTGTCCAATTCATGGCAGGCCCACGAAACAAATCAGATGAGTCAACACTAGCTCTGCATTCAGGAGGCTGCTATTCATGGAAACTGCCTGTAAGCCTTGTAGAACCCTGTCTCGCTATATATGTATATACCTCTCTCTCTTTCTCTCTCTGTCTATAGCTTCCGTTTCATTTTCCATTTGATTTTCCAAACATGCCTACGGGCCGAGGCGCTTTCGGCCCTCGAGGGCCCCCGGGGGCTGGAAATGAAATCCTTGCTTCTGGCGCCTTTCCACCGATGCAGATCTGCACGGAGAGGTTGATCCAGACTTGGTACTGGTCAGCTTAACTTGGGGGTTTCCTAAAATCAGGGGTACCATTCTGGGGGTTCCCATAATAAGGAGTATAGATTGGGGTCTATATCGGGGTCCCCTCATGTAGGGACGCTACCATTTAATGTTGAACCAGCTTTCCCAGGAATGGTGGAGATGCAATGCGCCTTCATCCGAGAACTGGAGGACAAGAATGTTCCCATGGAACAGACCTGCCGAGTGTTCGACGCGGAGGCGCTGCCTGCTGAATTCAGAACATGCACAATGCTTACGATTGTTCTCTAAGATTGAAACGAACTCGCAAAGGACCCAACAAAGATTTGCAGGCACATGCCATATTAGGGAGCTGTCGCTGGTTGGGACTGCACGTGAGCATTTCACAGCCAGGGTCCTACAGTTTCTCTCGCAACTCTTGGCATCATTACCAGACTTCTCATTGAGGTCGCCATATTCGGATAACCCACCCCCCCAATACTAGATACTCCCATTGTGTGGTATATTATAACATATATCGTAGTATTTCGTATTGGGGGCGGTCTGGAGGGTTGTTATTAGGGGGAGGGGATTAATGAAATGCCCCGCGTGTGTTGTGGGCAGGCTGCGATGGAAGCCCTGGGCGAAGGTCCTGATGAGGCACATCACGGATGTCATATTAAATTAGGTTGCCAGAATGGGTATACATATATTTCTATAGTGATAATATGGTTTGCCCAATATAGGAACTTAAATTCTCAGATCATCCTTGCTTGAGGGTTCATTTGGAGTCTTAACGTATGTTTGTATGTTTTGCAGGCTTTGGGTTTGTAAAGGAATCAAGGTGTTGCATTTGGACCATGGCGTCTTTATACGAGAGTTTCCGGACGTTCTCTTCAACTATTGCTCAGGATCACCATAATTTTCAGTCACGAGGCGGCCACCCACGTCAAGCGTGAGATTCGAATCTGGAAGCCTATTAGGTATGCGCTACAAGTGAGGTTTGGACGAAGAACTCCAAACTAGGAGGATCCTTATTGTAAGGGTAGAATCCCACCAGCCATCAGGCAAAATCCTGCCATCAAATGCCAGGGGACTCTCAGATCATGCCCAAATGTCATGTCAATCTGCTTAACACCATGCCCTGAAACCATTCAACCCTGGACCCTCACTCCCGAACCCCTAAGCTTTCAGGGTTTAGGTTCAAGGGTTCTAGATGGTTTGAGGGTTTTAGGGTTTTAGGGTTTAGGGGTGTAGGCATTTAGGGTGTGGGGCAAATCAAATACCACCATCCAGGCAACTGATGTGCCGGCGGAGCCTGGGACAGAGGTCTACTGTTTCTTGGCAGTATTTCTGTAGACCCCTGTTAGGGCATCATTAGGGTTATATTGGGGTTATTATTGGGACAATGGAAAAGAAACTACTATTAGGGTTTAGGGTTTAGTATTTTGGCGTGGGCCCCGGTTTTTCAGGTTGCACAAAATGCTCTACGGATCATGCGTATGTTGGTGTGTTTGATGGGAACGCCTTAAGTTGACTCTGTTCAAGGCATTTCAGGAAATTTCAGGCGGGTAGTTTCCCCGTATAGCCCTGCGTCAGGGTACCCACATGGTAGCTGCTCATTTGAAATGCCTCCAGCTGATGATATTGCTGCCGTTAAATCCCAACCCTAAATCCTAATCCTGAAGCCCTAAACCCTGAATCCTAAACCCTAAACCCAATATCCCTAACCCTAAACGCCTAAATCCTGAACCCTACTTGGCTTCCTTAGCACGTGCTTGCACTACCCAGACCCCCAAAATGATCTAAAGGATAGATCCCCTAGAACCATAGGGGAAATTATATAAGGATTATATAGGGGATATGATGGGTCTATATATGGGATCTAATTTTTAGATCCTCCCAGGGGTCTGGGTAGGAAAGTTGCAGAGGGGTAGCCAGCAGCTTAGAAGTCGACTGGCGGTGGAAGTTCTCAACATAAGCCCATAGATTCTCCTGTAAGTTCAGGGTTTTGGGGTTCAGGACCCCATAATACCCTCATAATCCCTAAACCCTAAACCCCATAATACCCTTATGATTCCGCAAAACGGACCCCATGATTCCCTTAGATTCCCCAATACAGACCCAAAATACTCTGATAATCGTTAATGATCCCATTACCCGCGTATATTTCCCAACACGGTTCCCAGAATCCTTTCATAGTCCGTGTCTAGCCCGAGAATCCCTGCGCTGGATGGAGAAAATCTTGCACCACTTAGCATCCCCAATACCTTGTAAATTTCTGAGGTTACAAGGTAATTATGTAGCATGGTGCAAGATTTCCTCCATGCACAGTAGGAACCCCTATTTTTCAGAATTCTCCCCAGTTCAGGCATCCTGCGATGGGGTGAAAGGGCAGTTGCAGATCGCCCAGCACTTTGGCCTGAAAAACAACATTGCATAGGGTTTAGGGTTTAGGGCTTAGGGTTCAGGATTTAGTGTAGGGCCAGGGCCTAGGGTTTAGGGTTTAGGGCAATGGAAAATAAATCAAAGCTACCAACATACAGATGCACAGGTAATCTCTTCCCTCTAACTTTAAGCACCTGCCTTGCGGCAATATCAAACATGCCCCCCAACATATAAGGTTTCTTATGGGGATTTCTTGATATTGGCATTGGAGGGTTTTTTTTACTAGGGAGAGGTGATGAAACAGTTATTAGAGGACAGGGCTTTTGGCGCTGTATTGCACGTGCGTATCATGTATTAATAAACGGCTGGGGTACGAGCCTCACTTGGAGGTCCATGGGTAAGCTATGGGTGGACCGACATTTAGGATACAGCATAGTGGTGCTGACCCAGTTTAGAGGGATTTGTAATTACCCACTCTGAACCTCCAAGTAGACGTGAGTGCCGTCGACTTACTAGCTGTAGATGCGTTTGTGGCACTGGCTGCTGGTGCCAGGGACGATAATCACAACCGAAATGTGGCAGTTTCCACAGGTAGGGCGACCCTAACGTAGACCCCAAAATGCCATAATCCTTTTCATCAGGATCCCCTAAAAGTGTGTAATTTCGGTAAGCCCCCTCAAACATGTTCAGCATGATGACCACAAACCAGCACGGGGCCACGGCGGAAACATGGAGCCATTTTTGTGGCCGATGCGTTGAGGTTTCGTGGTTCATATAGTGTTTGCTAGGATCCTCTTATGCTGGAGTTCCCACAGTTCTTTAGCATGTTCGCGAAACGCGCGCAAGACGTGTAAGCTAGTTTTCGATCGCTTTAATGGCTCCGAAGGTCTCAAAGGCGCTCCTTTAGGCGTTTTTCAATTCCCTGGTGCGTTCGGAAAGGGGCAACAAGTTAGCTCAATCTTCACTCTTAGATCCAAACAGTGGGCATGCTACTGTGCTACCTGCACGCAGGAGAAACCTTTCTTGTTTGAGCAGCAAGCTGGCAGTTGGCTAGCAGGGAGCGAAGGAGTAGCAAGAGTTGTTCTCGTAGTAGCTACGATGCAAGTCAGGCGCATCACATCCGACTATTAGCTTGCTTCACCCTCTATACCTTGTGCCCCAAACTCTGGAGGAACCGAGCTAAGCTTCCATGAGAAATTATCGTTTGCTAGATCACCAAGTTCTATTTTACAGTCCCATATAGTTGCTAACTATTCAAAGGCATTGGATACTGCCCCCACTCCTTATCAGTTGGATAACCTTTTATATTGTTCTTATTATATGGAGCCCTTCATATGACCCCTATTATGGACTGTTAATGGGTGGGGGCAGGACCCACCTACTACACTTACTTGAACCACCCTCAACCCTCAACCCCAAACCCTCTTAGTAGCCCTAAACCCTAAACCCCAAACCCTAAACCCTGTTAGTAGCCTTAATCACTTCCAAGGTGATAGTGATGGACGTGCTGCGTGCGACCCACAGCACAGCCAAGCTCCGAGCGCAGGACGCCAAGGGTGGGTTATATAAAGATAGATATGTATATATATATATATGTATATATAGGGTTTAGGGTTTAGGGTTTTGCTGCTAAGTTACCAGAATATGAGCTATAGTCTAGATTTCTTAAACGGGGTGATATAGGGGGTTATTTAGGTATTATAGGGCTCATCAAGGGGTCTAGACTACAGCTCATATGAGTATATGGTTTGGGGCTTAACGTTTAAGTTGCCACAGTATGGGTATATAATCAATAGCAGGGTGTCGTTATGATAGTAACTTAGTTTAAGTTCCTTAGCAACAATCTAGTAAAGGGATTCCATAGGTCCCTATTTAATTGCTAGTCCAATAGGGGAATCTGGGGGGGGATATGATATGTTGGGTTTTTGGTTTGGGCTTAAGAATGGAAACTTACAACTGGAAACCGTAGGTCTTAGGTGGACCCCCACCCAGTAATAGTGACTATAAGGGATAATAGGGATTATATTAGGGTCCTCTTATACTCTTATTATACCACTATTACCGGGTGGGGGGTCCTCCTAACTTAGGTCGCTTAGAAGGGATTATAGGGATACACAGGGCCTTGAGTCTAGAGAGCATTGAAGACCAAATAGGAAAAACATGAAATGGAAACTTGGAGGTTGGGGGTTCCAGGGATGGATACAGGATTTAGGGGTCAGGGTTCATCACGAGAGTGTTTTGGTAACCCTGAGCCCCACAGATTCGGATTCGATTGCTGATAGTTTTAGTGGTCCTGTTTTTTGGATGGGGCCAAAATCCTCTGGTTGGTTGAGGATCTAGGGGGTTGCTTCCCGTTTGGCGGAAACAAGGTTACTCAACGAAGGTTATGTAGCGAAAGCATTCCAGGAGGCTACATACTGTGGGCGAATATTGTGTCGGGCCCCATTGCGAGAGGGTTCTTCAGTAGGGGGTTCTCAAGATTATTGTGGCGCCTTTTTCTTTGCCTGTGCTGTCATGATGCTTATAGAAGTACTCAAGCTCAAGAAGACTTGTGTCCTAAATCCTAGACCCTGCAGATACATGTGCGGGCCCTGCTCTTGCCAAGCTTCCAGATAGATAGCAGCAAAACATGTCGTCGATACCAAAACACAATTGAGACATTTGGCGTTATTATACTGAAGGATGGGAGTGGTAGCGCTGCTAATGCCTTCAAACAACTACGGCAACAAACAGAGCTCTCGTTAGGTATGTTGCTGACGGCACGCACGGCGCCGGTGACAGTTTCCCCGCCCAACTACGCTGAACAACAGACCTGTATGGGCTGTGAGTTGTGAGGACAGAAATCTAATTACATACTTGTTGCAATGGCCTTTGCAAGATGTCCCTAACCCAGACCCCTGATTAGTAAACCCCCTCCCGTTAATAGGGATTGTAATAGGGATCCTAGTATTAAGGCCCTTAAAAGGACGAGGTCTATTAATCATGGGTTTACATTAACCCTAATTTCTGAACCCTAAACCCTAAACCCTTAACAGTAGCTTCCATTTTCTTTTCCATTATCCCTATATAAACCTCAACCTGGTCGAGGAGCTGTCCATTGGACGTGCCAGAGGCAGCCGCTGTTGGTTTCGACTCCTCAGCGAGGTGCCCCCAAACGCGCTGTGGGAGGAGGCCTCCCTGAGCGGCTTTTGGCTGGGGAGCCTACTTGGGGACTTCGTAATAGTGGAAAAGAAAATGGAAACGACTATATGTTATTTAGGGTTTAGAGTTTAGGGTCAGGGGACTTTATAAGTCTAGGAACCCCCATAACCCATATAGCAACCCCAGTTATCCTTATCATTAGCTTACTTACTAAGTCACTGTTACCTGGGGGTTTCCAAAATTAGGGGTCCGTGGAGGTCCTTGTAATCAGGACTTTTGCATCTCCCCCCTTCACGTAGTCATGTATGGGGTTTCATGGACCCGGAGTTTGAACTGAACGCGTGAGGGACAAGCCCACACCAAGCTTGACTTGTTTTGCTTGAGAGAACACGCATAGCTGAACGTCTTTGCGCAACGGATGGTTCGTCTTGATGTCTTGACGTCGGTGACTTCGACGATGATTCTGGTGCTGGTGACACTGATTCATGATGCGGTGGTGGCGGCGGTGGGGATAATTGTGTATGATGATGATACATACGGGAATGGCGACGAAAACAACGACGATGGCGGCGACAAGTGATTGACTGACTTGTTGCCGGACAGGTTGTCGATTGCTTGCTCGCCTGCTTGTTTTCTTGCTGAGTTGGTTGGTTGATTGATGGGTTGATTGCTCGGTTGATTGATTGACTCATTGGTTGGTTGGTTGATTGATTGATTGGTTGGTTGGTTGATTGATTGGTTGGTTGATTGATTGATTGTTGATTGATGGATTGGTTAGTTGATTGGTTAATTGGTTGATTCATAGATAGTCTGATTGATTCACTCATCCATTCATTGATTCATCGGTTCATTTTTGCGCCGACTGACCGATTGAGTATTCGGTTGGTTGGTGGGTTGACTGACTTATTGCTCGGTTGATTGGTTGGCTGGCTGACTGGTCGGTGCTCGAGAGCAGTCTCGATGCTGCTATGTTTTTTTCTCATTGGACCCCCACCCTGTAATAGTGGCATAATAGGAAGATAGAAGGACCCCAAGATAATCACCACTATCCCCTGAGGCCACTACTACTGGGTGGGAGACCTTACATCCTAAACCCTAAACTTGGTCTGCTATGTCGCAGCATGCCCTCAGCGTGCTTTCCTATAGACTATGAAGGCAGTTATGCTGACTCAGAACTTTGCCGTTTATGCAAAGCATGACTCGGTTCGAAGCATTTTGGAGTGTACCCTGCTCGCCGGAGGCTCCCACGTTGGACGTGGGGGAGGCACCCGGTCCAGACGCGGAGACCCCAACGGAAGACAGCTGATCGACCGCGTACCCTCCGACTTGTGCGGATAGGGTTTCTCAAACTGATCCCTGTACAATTGTTAATGATTAAGGACCCCCAACACAGCCCTACATCGCTTTAGATCCCTAGGGTCTCTAGGGTACCTCAATTTTGAGAAATCCCCAGATGATTGTACAGTTGCATCAAGAGGAGGCGGCAAAAGTATGCAAAGTGTGCATCCGAGCGTCAAGGTGCAAGGGACCGGAGTTTGAGTGCAGACCCTAAACCTTAAACCCTAAACCTCAAACCGCAAACCCGAAAGCCTAGACCCCATAGAAACATGCCATGAAGTTGATGGTAAGGTCCGCTCCCCATCCCTCCGAGCAAGACGAAGCAGCTGCTTCAGGACGTTCAGGCACAACTGGCAGCCCCTTAGTAAGGTTTAGGGTTCAGAGCTTTAGGGCTCTGGGGTTTAGGGTTTAGGATTTAGGGTTCAGTGTATGGTTTAGGGTTTAGGGTTTAGGGTTCAGGGTAGGGTTTAGCGGTATAGTACCCCCAATAATGGAAAACCAAACGGAACAGAACATGGAAAATGAAATGGAAGCTGAGGTTCTATGGAGTCCTTGTTTGTGTTGCTATTCCATCTTGCTGTTGCTGTTGAGGAACTTCAGCTACCATTTTGGGGAAACCACGTTGTTTACCATTTCTCCATATTATGGTAGCCTAGATGAAGTTCCATGACGGAGCTCTTGTTGTTAATGCTTATTACTGTTCTCATCTACTCAAGATTATGGTTGTTATGCGTTAGGTCATCCTTCCCGCGCTAATGTGTCCTCAATATCCCTCTTCTACACATGTAGTAGTTTCCATGTTCTTTTCCATTATCCCTATAATTCCCCTATATTATACCCCTACAAGAACTCAGTGGGTGGAAGGGTCACTTAAGCTATGCCCATCATGTCAGGCCACTGCTATCTCCCAGACTTGCTCTCCTACAGCACCTCAGTCTGGGTGCGTGGCGCCAGGACTGCCGTGAACGAGGTTCCAAGATGCAGGGCTCTGAGACCAGAATGGGAGTTTTATAGGGATGTTACCCAAATAATGGAGAAGTAAATGGAAAAGCAAATGGACAGTGAAATAGAAGCTGGGATTATGTAGCAGTTTATAGGGATTAGGATTTCCCAGAATTTGGAGTACCTTTTTGGGGGTCCGGGTCCCCCTATTTATGGAAACTACCAGCATGGGTAGGAAGAGCGGTATATAAACGGTAAGACAAATCAAGGTCAAGATGCTAGTGCTGGAAATTCACACCTTAGACCCTAAACCCTAGGCCACTCCCAGGAACCCTAAACCCCAAATCCCTAAACCCTAAATGAGCTGTGGTCTAAACGCCTTAAAGGGGCTTTGTGGGGGATTATACAAGGGGGTACTGCAGGGGTTATGAAGGGGGTTCCTAGGAGTTTAGACTATAGCTCGAATCCTGAATCCTAGACCCTAAGCCCAAATCCCTATACCCTAAGTCCTGAATCCTAGACCCTAAGCCCCAGATCCCTGAAACCTTAAATCCTGAATCCTAGACCCTAAACCTCAAATCCCTAAAACCTAAATCCTGAATCCTAGACCCTAAACCCCAAATCCCTAAACCCTAAATCCCGAATCCTAGGCCCTAAGCCCAAATCCCTAAACCCTAAATCCTGAATCCTAGACCCTAAACCCCAAATCCCTAAACCCTAAATCCTGAATCCTAGACCCTAAACCCCAAATCCCTAAACCCTAAATCCTGAATCATAGACCCTAAACCCCAAATCCATAAACCCTAAATCCTGATTCCCAGACCCTAAACCCCAAATCCTGCGGTTGTGGCAGGACACTCCCCCAGCAAAGCATGGAATGGACAACAAGGAGCTGCTCAGACGAAAGGCCAGCGCTTCGGAAAGGGAGGGTTTAAGGTTTAGGGTTTAGGGGTTTAGGTGCTTAGGGTTTCGGGGGCTTAGGGTTTGGGTTTAGGGTTTAGAGTCCATGGGGCTTTTGGGTTCAGGGATATACTGCCTTAATAATGGAGAATCAAATGGAAAATTAATGGGAAAATCATATGGAAGCCGAGTTTATGTAGTGGGTTAGAGGGATCGGGGCTTCAAACAAGAACATGCCGGTTTGGTGGGGCTCAGTATCCTAGGTATCTGCAGAGCTTTTGAAGCTCATACTTGGTACCTGATTAGAAAATGATTGTCATTAGCCGGACTTGGATTTTTGTTTTAAAATGGTGGTCCTGGTTACACTAGGAATATCATGAAAAGGGGGCTCTATCTAGAGCTGCCTGTTTATGGAAGTCCTCCCATCTGCATATGTGCATCGTTCAAAATCACCCTTACAAACTGTAACTCCTTAGGACCCTGTAGTAGTTAGAGCACAACACCTGCAGCAGTCGTCGCTGTCCTAGCACTTGTCATTATACTCTCTGTCGGTAGTAGAGGAAGGGGTTGCAAGACTAGGAAAAAGCATTACGTCTAGTCCTAGTTCTGGCTATTAGAAGCAGCAATAAGTCGCAAGACTCTTAAAGTCCTAGTTCTTCCTAGTAGAAGCAATAGTGAGACTATGAATAATAGCCAATACAAGTAGCTAGTTGTCATCCTACCTGGCAGCAAAAGCAGTGCGACCATGTGAGGGACACCCCCATAATCCTTTAGTGATCCCGATACAAGGACCCCCTTAGCACAACCCCTCCCCAAATGAGCTATAGTCTAAACTTTTTCAGAGGGGGGGTTATGTAATATAGGGGACTACTATAGGGGTGCTGGATAGTAGGAGTGTAGACTATAGCCCAAATGATGCCCTTGAAGCACGGGCTTGGTGTCCTCATAGGCGGTTTAGGGTTTAGGATTTACAAGATTTAGGGTTGTTTAGGGTTTAGGGGCTGCTCTGCCTGCTGGCTCTACAAACTTGCACTCCAGGCAAGCGTTCGCAGGGCAACGAGAAGAACGGAGGGGCTGGAGGCCCATGACTTACGACGATCTCAAAGCCATTGGTGAGTTTACGTATGAGTTGTCCACTTGGGAAGCCACAACACAAACATGGGCCGTAGAATGCAGAAAAGCAGCCCCTATAATGATCACCTTTTACGTCGTTGGACTCCCTGAAGGGTACACCTGAGTTGAGGACTCTTCAAGATGCTTTTGAAATACACTAACCCTTAAACCCCACGGCACGTAAATAAGCAAGATAGGTCAGGCGCAAGTCTAAACGCTCATGGAACGCCTTCCTTTAGCGTGACTCAGCTTGGGCGACATGAAGTTAGGCAGGGCTGTACCACGGGCAGCTGAGGGTTGTAGGGGGTTTGTGGCGGCGGCCATGACCATGAGCTTACTTAGTGCTGTTTTAGGTGAGCTGCAACTGCCCTTGCTTTGCTCTGCGATTTGGGCCTTCGGCCCTTACACTCGAAGCACCGCTTAAACCGTAAATCCTAAGCCCCATTACATATTGGGAGGTCCCCATTCTATAGTCCCAATATATCAAAAACATCATAGTCTTTATTACTGTATAGGGTCCCTCAGAGCGGGTCCCTTAAACCCTAAACCCTACACCCTAATCCCTAAACCATAACCCCCCCCATGCTGGTCCTGAGCAGGAGGCAAGTACCTCTGCCGTGTCAAGGTGGGCATTGAGGAGGACCACACTTTTCAGGCCGCGTGTGTGATCAATGGGTTTAGGGTTTAGATTTGGCGTTATTTAGCGTTCAGGGCTTGGAGTATGATGGTTGTGATTAGTAGAAACATGCTTATCATTACATACATCACTGTAGTTCTTATTCGTACTATTTGCATTACTCATATTATTACTAAAGTTATCATTATTGTTTTCGATATGGATATGCTCAGTATTATCATTCTGTGTATTGCTGTTGCTATTGTTATTACTGCTACTATTGTAGCAAATAAGGTTCTTAGTATTTTAACAGCTTGTATTTTTCATACGACTATCGTCATTCGTTGCTAGTATTTTCTGATTTTATCCTTGATATTTTCTACTATCATTAGTATTCGTATTGCTAAGAATCTCAATACTGTCATGATTACTATGATCACTGTAGTTATTGCTATTCATCTTACGACATCTTACGACCATTATTGTTATACCTATTATGGTTCTTATTTTTCAATAGTATTCCTATTACTACCACTACAATTCTTATTGTCACTACTATTATTATCATCATTATCACGTTTCTGATTCTTATTACTATTGCCATTATTACATTGTGCTCAATGGACGTAAGGGAATGCATCAGCCTGGTCCCGCTGCAATCCTGACGGGGTCTCCTAAAACCGCTTGAGATTTCATCAGTCCCGAAGGTCATTTTGGGCTTCCTTTTGAAGAAGCCTTGATGTGACGAAGGAATCAGTTGAAGCCGCGTTGAGCAGAAATCTTGATACTGCATATATGAGCTGTGGTTTTGTTATGGCTTTGTTGCATGTATGTAGAGTTCTTTTGGAATATTGCTGAGTGTGTGGGCTAGGTGTCCATTGGGAAAGCCATACATCCTACCATATATCTTCTCCCACAAAACACCATTTGAGCACCTTGTTTTGCTGAGAATCCTTGCAGTTGGTATTGTCTATTCAGTGGCAGTTTCCCTCATTACTTGGAGGGTCAGGGAGACCTAATGAGTTGGTTATCGGGATGACTGGGGATACTATATGGTTTATAGGGCTTACTAACCTACCCCCCCTACCCTCCAAGTAGCCAGCAGAATCCTTTCTTGGGACACCTATACTCCCTCAATATTTTCCATTATCTCTCGGGTCCCTGGAGGCCACCAACTTTGAGAAGCCTCCAAGCTCAAATTGTCAACCAAAAACCTGTGTTGAGATCAACCCTAAACCCCCAAATTCGTTTTGAGGGACCTTTCAACTCTGAATGGTAGTTTCCGAAAATAGAGGGACCCCAACATAGACCCCAAAACACTATAAACCTTATCATGGGGACCACCAAAATGGTACCCCTCATTTTGGGAACCCCCCCAAATCCAAAGCACATTTGGAGAAATTCCCCAATGTCTATGCGAGGTGTGCCGGCGCATCATCGGTCCCGGCGGCGAGAACATGAAACGCACCGGGCTGAGCGTTTAGGGTTTTAGGTCTAGGGGCTGGATGAGAGTTGGAGTTCATGAGGGTTTAGGGCTTAGGGTCAAGGAGCTGTGTTTAAGTTACTATGTTGGGGAAACCAAATTTTTTCTTATTAGACACACCCATTATGGTGACTGAGTTTAAGTTCCTTGAAGCCTAGGGCTCAGGTTTCTCCACCCCAGACCCCCTCAGGCGCCCATAAGCCCCTTTCCCTCAGACCTGTAGGTCCTCCATATGAGCCATAATCTAAACTCCTTAAAGTGGGTTATATAGGGGATCATATAGGGGACTACTTAGGGATCATGAAAGGGGATACTAGGAGTTTAGACTACAGCTCATATATCCTTACACAAATATGGGGGTTTCCGGAAATTAGGGGTACCATCTGGGGGGTCCCCATAATAAGGATGATAGTATGTTGGGGTTTATTTTGAGGTCCCCTATTTATGGAAACCCCCATATACCCCGACATCCCAATGTAGCCCTATGTACATGTACATTGACATATATACATATGCCGTACGCCCTTAACCCTAAAATCTGTGACCCCAAGCCCTAAACCCCAAACTGCTAAACCCAAATCCTAAACTTAATAGTAGTTCCTAAAGCCCAAATCCTAAGCCTTATAGTAGTTCTGAAACCCCAAGCCCAAAATCTCTAAACCCTAAATCCTTAGTTCCCGTGAAGTTCCCATGTAGCCCCAGGTATCATCGAAGGAGACGGTTGCGTCAAGATTCGTCTCCGAGGTCGGGGTTCAAAGCCTGAACCTCGGTCTCGGGCGTTACATAGAGGGTGTGGGGTTTAAGGTTTTAGATTTTAGGGTTTAAGGTTTAGGTTTTAAGGTTTAGGGTTTCATGTTTAGGGTTTGAGGTTGAGGGTTTGGGTTTGAGGTTTAGGGTTTGGGTTTGAGGTTCAGGGTTCTGGCGCGTTTAGGGTTAGGCCTTGGGACCGGAGAAGCACACGTGGAAAAGTAAATGGGAAATGACCCTGAAACCGGGGGGTTATAGGGAGATAACGGGAGACAATCAAATTTTTGGTGCGTTGCCTTGCTGGTTGCTAGTGGAGAATGAAGGAATGGTAAAGACAATGGAAACTATTTCATAGTTGAGGGTTATACAGGAGCTACTAAGTATAGGCATCCAGTCGTCCATTCGCTACTAAGAACTGGCAAGTTTTGGCTGAAGGGCAGCAAGAAGACGCGTTGGTGGCTAGTAGGGAATGGTGAAGAAATTCTTTAGGTTTAGGTTCCAGCATCTCGGGCTTAGGAATGATTAGGCGGTTCGTTGACGTAGTAGCTATATGCTCAACAAGAATTCCTGTGCTCCATTCTGTCAGTTGCTAGGTGCACCAGCTAGTAGATGTCCCTTGGGGTTGCTCAACATGACCTTTGCTGCAGTTCTATGGTATGGGACTTTCCCAAAATTGGGGGGGCACCTTTTTGGGGTCCCTTTGATATGGATGCGCGTATTTTGGGGTCTATATGGGGGTCTCCCTACCATATTTCCGTTTTACTTCTTTGAGCCATCACAGCCCTGGATTTTCGTTTCGGTTTTGGTGAGTTGAACAGGGGTTCGGGAGTGTACATACAGGCAGTCCATTTGGGCACTCTATGATGAACTGAAGGCATATGCCCAAAAAAGGGATGCCAGCTGCCAGGGCATCCCCCTTGCCTGTTACAGCTCTCAATCTACAGTCCTTTTACAGATCTAAATCCTAAACCCTAGACCTAACAACTACCACCTTCGATTAATGTCCAGCAGAACAGCCATCCGAAAGCCGCACACATGGACTGCTTCATGGCTTTGAGGAGTTTAGGAATTAGGGTTTAGGGCTTGACCCTCACCCAGTAACACTCCAGGGTGGGGGGCCCACCTAAGGCAGTTGCGGAGCTGTCATTGGCATTGCAGTTCCTGATGTGAGGTATTTGGAGGGACCTGAGCACAAGGAGTCAACAGATGACTTGATGCTCTGCGTCAGTGCCACCAACAGGCCTAGCGTGGGGATATGCAGGATTTGGACAGGTCGAACTTGTCTGCCAATTGCACGTTTGGTTATGATGTACTTTGCTTAGGTCTCCATGAGTGGTTCTGCGGTCCCATGCCATTCACGTTGGCAGTGACTTTCTTTCACTAAGTTTTGAGTGCAGAAGACTTCCAGTGGTTGCTTGCGAACTCTGCATTGTCCGCAGGCGGTCCTTCGAGAAAGCAGCGACGGGAGTGGAGCTGCTAATCCACTCCGTGCAGCAGGACTTGGGAGGGTTAGGGTTAAGGAGTCAGGAATCAGGATTTAGGGTTTAGCCCCCGCCCTCTCATAGTGAGCATCCCCAATACGGTACCGCAATATAGTGGGGGCAACATTTCTCAGCACATAGGGCTTACATAGGGATCGTGTAAGGGTTATATAGAAATTAGAGTTTGCACCCTAGTAACGGAGAATCAAATGAAGACGAACGTGGGACATGAAATGGAAACTGGAAATATGTAGGGGTTTGTAGGATTCCTTGTGCAGTTAGTATAGGGTACCTCAAACCCTAGTTGCTAAGAGGTCGCAATCCGCTGGCTCGCGCTAGAAAAGGTGCGAAGGGGTGTTGAAGCAAAGCTGTCACCCTGTGAGCTATAGTCTAAACTCCTAGTATCCCCCTTAGTAGCCCCTATAGAAATCCCCTATATAAT
>CAJNIZ010043936.1:0-25842 GCA_905231905.1 Symbiodinium pilosum
AAGATCCCAATATGCGTTCAGCAAGAAAACGGAAGTCAGCTGGAATGGCTCCTCTGGAGCAGTCGCCGTTGTCAAAAGTTGAAGTTTGATGTTTTTCAGTAGAATACCTGAATCCCGAACTACCCGGAGGGGAGACCCGGGGATGCAAGCGATCTGGGGTCGAGCAGCTCTGCGCTTGTCATGGCAAGGCATCCGCAGCTTATGCAACTTCAAGAGAAAAAGGCGTCGCGCCCTTCTTGGTAGGTCTCCTGCACCGCTAGTGCCGTGCCATAATCTACTGGGCCATCCTTTGATCAGTGTTGCTGCTAGGGCATTAAACACCATCAGTCCTCCGGACTTGCACGCCTTACATGGGCCTTATGTAAGGGCACCCACCTGGTAACTCCCCACCTGAAAACTTCCTTAAGTAGAAGAGCCTCATATGGTCTGATCGCCCGCCATGATAGTCATGCAGAATCCGTACACTGCCCCTAAACCCCTGGTCCTGAACCCTAAGCACTGATTTATTCTGAAACCAAGACTCGAAGCCAAACCTGCGATGTCTAAACGCTATGCAGGCCCTGACCTCCCAACCCAAGACCCTAATCCTAGAAGCCCAGCCAAGCATAAATTGGGTAGTTGTCCCCAGTCCCAACAAAAAGGTGGATTTCCTACAGCCCAGGCACCTACTATGTGGCCACCTGGGCTACTAGAGTAAGCCCTAAGCCTTACTTTTACCCTAAACATCCCTTAGCCCAACCCAAAACCTTTACACCCTGAACCCGAAACCTTAAACCCTAAACCCCCTATAGAACCCTATAGAACCCCTACGTAACCCCAACCTAAGCATGTTAAACCCAAGCACTACTCCACTGATGGAGTCGCGCAGAGGTTCTGCGCGGAAGCTCGCTAGTCCTAGCCTGGCGAAGCGAGGTTGCCAGGATTGATTTAAGGTTTTGGGTTTAGGGTTTAGGGGTTTAGGGTTTAGGGGTTTAGGGGTTTAGGGTTTAGAGGTTTAGGGTTTAGGGGTTTAGGGTTTAGGGTTTAAGGTTTAGGTTCAGTACTGCCCTCCCTTAGTAACAGTTGGATAATAATTATAATATGGTTATATATAGCCCTTAATGGGACCCTTAATATAGACTGTTACTGGGAGGGGGCAGTACCCAAGGTTTAGGATAGGGTTCGGGCTCAGGGGTATATAGGGATTATATAGGGTCTAGGGTTCCCTTCTGAGCTTGAGTAGCTTCCATGTGTCCTTCTTCGGGGGCCTGTCCTATCTAGAATTCTACCCTACAACCTCTACATACCTCTACCCATAGCTGTTGAGAGTGTAGGGTGTAGAGTCCAAGTACAAAACGGGCACCCAAATAATGGCTGGAGATTGTAGTGTCGTGGTGCCGAGATACATGTCAGTATTATAGCTCTAGTTTCCTTGTACAACCAGGGTATAGGCTACCTCACATGCCTGAAAAATACCAAGACGGAAAGTAAGCCTGCCACCCAAGAGAACCCACATGAATGTGCCTACATACTGCCACCCGAAGACTATAGTCCCCCTTAGGTAGACAGAATATGGCTTTGGGTATATTATACTAAGATCGACATACCCCATATTCTGTCTACTTAAGGGGGACTATAAGCGGAATCGTTGCTTTCCGGAGTCACTGCCTGAGCCATGTTACACAGCCTGCATCAATCTGAGGTCAGGTGTAAGGGGTCTGTTCTCAAAATTATGCGACCCTTTTCATTGTGCTATTATATTACGGCACCTAATATTTAAGGGTACCAAAACGGGACCCTAATCTTGGGAACTACCTGTAGGAATCCAATTAGCCTAAAGTAGGTCATACTTTCAGTCTGTAGGCCCTAAACCCTAAACCCAACTGAACCAGGAGTCTCAGGGTAACCCTACATCCTTTAGGGTTTAGGGTTTCCAACCCAAGTCCCCAAATCCCAACCACAGTCCGGAACCCTAGTCCCTGAATCACGGGGTTGAGAGTTTAGGGCCTTAAGATTTTTTGTTTTTGCGCCCTAGGGCTCAGGGTTTAGGGCTATCCTTGGGCTCTTTAGCCTCTCAGCATGAAAGTCTAACACCTCCAGCCCAACAGTCAGTCCCTAATTGGTTTAGGGTTCATGATCTAAGTACTTACCAAAGTTATGATCCCTAGTTCCTTGTAGAATTCTGGAAAAAGTACAAAAAAGTGAATCGAAGAGACTTCAGAATGATGTCGGTACTTATTTTAGGCAGCTACATTGCCTAACTCTGTGTTAACCCCTGTTCGATTTCAGGTTGCATTTTCTTCTCCTGAGCATCCATTGGTCAGACCCTGACGCCCTATATCATCCCCATGAATTTACCCTAAACCCTAAACCCTAACCTCTGAATCCAACCTGCAAAGGATCCCCGAATCCAAGCCCTCAACGCAAGGCCGGACAACGATCAGCCCTTTCCGTGCGGCTCACGCGCGCGGCGGTACAGGCTGGTTTATTTGATTTGGTGGATTCCCAAAATTGGGTGTACCTATTTGCGGGTCCCAATAATAAGCACTATAGTATACTGGGGTCTATATTGGGGTACCGTTTTTTTGGGAAACTACCATTTCACGATTTCCTAAGGTTTGCGGATCCGTTTGGAGGTCAGTCCTGTTAGGGATGAGCGGGTATAGGGTATAGGGTTTGGGGATGGGGGTTTCGGGCATTGGGATTTGGGTGTAGGAATCAGGGCTCAAGCTTTTGAGTTTGGGGTCCCCGTTTCGGATGTATGGTTTAGACTTTTTAGGTTCCCAAATCCTATTTCTGGGAGGTTCATGGGAAGTTATAACATGGGTTAAAAAGGTACCTGACGTACCTGACTTTAAGTTACAGCTATAGGCATCCTACTCAAAATCCCACCTATAATTACCCTAAACCCTAAACCCACATGAACTTCCAAGTATCCTCGACGTCTCCTGCCGGTTAACTTGCCTATTTCTAGAGGGGAATGAAGGAATGCGTCCGTGCGTAGTATCCACAACATAATCCGAAATAACCTCAGCAATAGTTTCCACATTCTTTTCCCTTCCCTAAACCTTAAACCCCCAAACCCAAAACTCCAGACCCCTAAATCTTGAACCCCGCATGGTATATTGTTTTCCTTCTGTTTCCTTCTTTGCTACAAGCAACCAGCAAGTTGAGACATGATGAGAGGTGCTTCCGATGCTTTTCGGAGACCTTGCAGCTCGTCGCAGGATTGTTCCAGGTACGGTTCAGAGTTTTGAGCTCAGGGGTTACTTTTTAGGGTTTAGGGCGAGGGTGGCGCCTTGCTAATCCAGCATACTTGCTTGGAGGTTCGGATGGCTGAAGAAACAAACTCAAGAAGCTGGTAAGCCCCTATACTAGACTAGCTTATTTGAGGCATGCAGCAAGCCT
The DNA here is from genome assembly GCA_905231905.1 of Symbiodinium pilosum. Taxonomy (NCBI): domain Eukaryota; class Dinophyceae; order Suessiales; family Symbiodiniaceae; genus Symbiodinium; species Symbiodinium pilosum. The sequence continues at coordinate 3,388 of CAJNIZ010043936.1, forward strand.
GGAGTTTGTGGAAGATAGCTCCAGCCACTATCATTGATCCAAGAGGGAAATCGGGAACGGGAAAAGGTTTAATATGGAAATGCGACCAAGGGCCTCTAAAACCTTCAAATCAAGCAAAAGCCGGCCCAGCCTAGAAAGGCCTGGTATGGCAACACGTACTACAGCCTAAACTCCCAAACTCTAAACCTTAAAGCCCGAACCCCTACTTGGAGGGTCAGGTTATTATATGGGTTGTAGGGGGTATTAATCTACTTGCTAAGTCCCGCTGACCCTCCAAGTACACCCCTGAGCCCCTAACCCCTAAAACCTTACACGCCTAGACCCCAAGCCCAAAGCTCCGAAGAGACTGCCTGCCTTGCCAAGGCCACTGTTGGATTCACATCCCATACGAAACTGAGAGTTTGGGAGTTCAGGGGTTTAGGGCTTAGGGCTTGCAAGTCAGGGTTCAGGGGATTAAGGGCGCTCCGTTGCATTTGGGTCTCCATCACCAATCATAGCCCGAAACCATAAGCCGCAAACCCTGAAGCCTGGAACCTAAAAAACTGAACCTGAAACCCTAAAGCCCATACCTTGAACCCTAGACGTTAAACCCCAGACCCTAAACCCCCCTCCCCCCAAAAAAGAACTCTTAAGGCTACTTGGGGCATATCTGCCTGGCAACTTTGTGCCTGGGCCCAATGCCCGACCGCAGCACCGGAGCCCGAGAGGCCGCCTTTGACCGTCTTAGGTTTTAGGGCTTAGGGTTTGGGGCTGAGGGTTTGTGGCTGAGGGTTTGGGGCTGGGGGTTTGGGGTTCAAGGGTGAAGGGGTTTGGGGTTCGGGGTCAATGGTGTAGGTTTTAGGGTTTCAGGGTTTAGGGTTTGAGGGTTCGGGAATTAGGGTTTAGGGTTTGTTGGCTTCGCACCCCCGATGATATGGAGAATTACATGGAAAGCTACCTGGAAATTAGGATTTGATGATCGTTTTATAGGGCTTCAGGCTATACAGTTCAGGGAGGGTTGTGGGTTTTAGGATAGGGTGTAGGGAGATAGGCTCAGAGATTGAGTTCAGGGCTTGGGGCATTAGAGTTTCTTGGGTGTAGGCTGTGTAGGGATTCGACATTAGGGTTCCGGGGTCGGGGTTCGGGGGTCCGGGCCTGGATCTAAGCGAGTTGATATAATATACGGATTAGAGTCTGTCTTTCTTTAAAGATCTACGTAGGTTCAAGGATCTACGTAGGTTTAAGGATCTACGTAGGTAAAAGCCAGACCCGATGGCCGGTTTTCCATACGGTACTTGGGAGCGCAAGCGCCTTCCACAAAGGCTGCATAGCAAAGATAAAACTCAATCCTCAAGCCTTATATCATCCTGCATGTACATGTAAGTTCCCAAAAAGGCAATGCCTCTTTCACAGACAGAAATATTATACACAATGTTGTAAACATCACACACAAAGTTGCATTCTGATGATTTTGCCCAAGCCCCTAAACCCTGTGTATCCCATAAGTCCACTCTAACGCTTAACTGGGAGTCCGAATCTTTTGGGAACACCACACATGCGGTGCTGGTTTCAGAAAGGCTGCCATGGGACCTCTCCGAGCTTCGCCCTTTGGGCATGGCAAGCCTTCTGATTGAGGCTTTCTGTGAAATTAAAGTGGGTTTTGGGTAGAAGGCAAAGGTTTAAGGGTTTTTGAGTGTAGGTGTTAGGATTTAAGATGTTGGGGTTCAAGCTCTTCAGTGTGAAAGCCTGAACGTACTGGGCTGGGAGTAGAAGTGTGGACCATTACCAACCATAAAGCTGGTATATCAGGGATGGCGCATGATTTCGGGTTCAGAGTTGGAGCTCGCAGAGCCTACTTAGGATGTAGCTTTGTTTTAGGTTTCGGGCTGAGGGCTAGGCCTGTAGTGCAAAGTTTGATGTTTAGTAGGGTTCAAGGCTCAGGGCTCAGGGTTCGGGCCCAGGGATTTCAGGGGTTGAGGATTTGGGCGGTTCGGCTTTTGGGGCTTGTCGACCTGTTTCTACACTACATCCCGAACCCTAAACCTCAGGTCAGTCTCCCTAGAATAATAGCCCTTAAATATGGAGGTAATAGGGCCTGATATACCTAGAATAGTCCTTATCGTCCCTTGTGGCACCCGTTACTGGGTGGGGGATTGATCCAACCTAAACCCTAAATCCCAGCTATCTGCAGCCTTACATAGGGTAAGGAACCCATGTTTCAAAGCAAAGCTGTGTTGCGCTGCTGCCTGCCCGGAGGGTGACGAGACAGCCGACCCACGGCGACAAACACGTTTTTAGGGCCTTACTGTTGTTCTGGGATTTAGTGCTTGAAGAATTTTGTGAAATGGAAAAGGAGATGAACAAAGAAATGGAAGCTACCCTCAGACAGGGGTAAGTGTTTCATGGTAGCGTAGTGGACCATGGAATAGCGCTTCGTTGTTTATCATGCTGTTACTTCTTGCATGGGGAGTACGAGCGAATAACACTATTCAGGCTTCTTCAGCAGATTCATTTTCTACCTAAACCCTAAATCCTGAACTGCAGACCTTGGATACTAATGTTTTACACTTAAGTCCCAAATCCTGAGCCCTGAAGCGCGCCACCCTCGTAAACGATGATGCTCGAAACTTAACTGCCAAGTCTGATTCTCAACTCTATATCCTGAAGCCCCAGTGAAACCAACAACCTGAACTCCAAACCCTAAACCCAGATGCAAATCCTCAGCTCTCATCCTCAAATAGCACGCAAAGGGTCCAGGTACCCATTTGTTCCTTCAGGTACCCAAATCCGTCCAGCATTTCAGAACTTGAGCCAAAATATTTGGGTGTATTGGACCTTAGACATTCAAGATTAATCCTCATTTCTCTGGTTTCCTGGGCCCCAAACCATAAGCCCTGCTCCCTAAGCCCTACCTGAACCCCAAAAGTATGTATAATAATGGTCTTTTGAGCTAGTTTAAGTGGTTTTGGGCCATTATTTTACCTACTTTTGGGGTCCAGGTAGACCCTAAACCTTAATAAACCCTATCTTATCTGAACTGAATGCAGGTTGAGTTGCAGTCGGCATCGTTCCGCTTGCCGACGGATTGGGCTGCGAAACAGGCTCCCTGACTTACTGGTGGTTTAGGGTTATAGAGTTTAGGGTCTAGGGTTTAGGGTTGGGGGTTTAGGGTTTCGGGTTTGGGGTTCAGGGAAGAATGGTCTCTCTATTGCTGCCTAAAGGACTCCTAGTAGTTGCTCCGGTATCCTATTCCTCCAGTCACTCCTACGCGCCAGTAATCTGAAGTTCAGCGAACCATCGGCTGTGCTTGCGGTTTGGAGTTCAGGCTTTCCCTAAGGCTACAAATAACTCAATGTAGGTACTATTTGAAGACATCAGGGTCCAATATGCGTATTATCTATAGATGTAGAGCCTTAAATTTTGGTTGGAGGGTCGTAGCATTGAACCTACCAGGCAAGGGTTGGTGTCGTCATCGTATAGTCCAAGAACCAAGCTCAGAAGTAGGGTATAATGTAATGATACATAATTACTAGTATTATTAGTATTATTACGACGATTGTTATTAGAAGTTATTACTATTATTATTAAAGTCGGATATAAGCCGCAATTACTGGCAAGGATCGCTTAAGAAAATGGTCATATAGAGCAGATATGGGCTCATGTAAACGGGTTGCATAGGGAGAGCTGATTTCACATTACAAGAGGTGCTACTGCAATCCGCATGAGCAAGCATGCGGGATTACATCTTCAAGCTTGGATGTTCCTTCAGGTCTCCCTGCCTAGTTTATGACCTGAAGGGCCTAAACCCTAAATCCTGAAAGCCTTAACATCGGTAAGGAATATAGCTAGTTTCCAAACTACATCTGGGTCATTGACCGTACTTGATGATCTCTAATATAGTATACTGAAACCTAATACGGAATATGATCATTCGGTCTTGAGTCACTAAACAGATATCGCCTCGGGGAACCATACTCGCCTTCTGTGCTTCGAGCTTCCGAAGATCATAGGACTACATCGACCCAACCCTCCCCTCCCATATGCACCCCCTCAATAAGCCCTAATCGGCCTCAAGAAGCCTTATCAATTAATTCCCAACGAACCATAACAAGGCCCGAATTCGTGGGGGCCCATGCAGTTTGGCAGGGGGGGGGAGAGGGGCACAGGCATAGCGACCCCATGATTAGGAAAACGGCAGGGTAAACCCCAAACCCTAAACTCCAAACTCTAAACTCTAGACCCTTAACTCTAAACCCGAAGTTCTAAGCCCTAGACTAGGAAATCGGCAGAGCCAGCTCCGCCAGCTTAAAGCATGTGAGACAAGGATGTGTTCAGCCCTACGATGAATTCTGCACCGTTCTGCAAAGTCCCATGCAATAGTGGTAGACAACTCTCTTGGGATCTCAAGTGGAGCAAGAATTTCTGACCGTCCTACACCGCATCTCGCGGTGAAACGCTTGTTGCGGAACGGCCATTCCATGTTGTGACCGCATTTTTGAAAATTTCTACGTGTTTACCCGCACATTGGTTTCTGGGTACCGCCTAGAATTCACACTGTGGACGGTCTCTGAACCCCCAATATTCAGATATCTGGACTCTTGGTGAGCTTCCCGTCTAGCTGTAGGTACCAAAAGCCATTCAGATTGTAGTAGTTGGGGGCTGAGGCGCCATTTCCGGGATGCTTGGACCCTAAAGACCGATGTATCCCCGCACATCTCCACCTAACATATCGCCTTGCCATATAAATCCCAAACCCTTTTCCTAATCCTGGGAGGACTACTTTGAATTCTGCGGCAGTCCTCGTGAGAATGGCTCGGTCTTCTCAGCTTCGCTGTTGAGCTGCGAGGTGGGGTGGCTTGAGGGTTAGAAGTTGGGATTAGGCAGCGTTGATGTGGGGGCTATACAATAGTGATACGGGGTTATGTGGGGGTCATAATGGGGATATATACATGGGATATATATTGATATCAACGTTGAGTCCGACGACGTTTGGGTGCTACTTTAAGGAACTGTAAATAGTTTGTGTTTTTTTGGTGTGGGGGGTGGTGTCAAAATGATGAGCCTTTTTTGGTCCCTATGAGAATAAGTCCCCTAGAGTATCTAGGGTACCCAAACAAGGATCAGAATCTTGACAACCCGTCGTATCGGTGAGTTAAGATTGCTGGGGCGGACTAGTAGGGCCGAGTAGGGAAGGGAAATATGTAATCCGGACCCCTTTACAAGGTGATGTCTGAGGAGAACGGACATTCAGGGTTTCGGGTAAGTTTAATAGCGGATATAACTCATCATAAAGTTGGAGAATCGACGGGAAAAGAAGCACCAAGACGTGGCAACTGGGCTTGTATAGAGGTCAGTGTAGGGGTTGTAGTGCAGGGTGCTCTTCGAGTAGAGTAGAGTTGTTGGGTGTATGTTGTAGGCTATGAGTATCAACACGATCAATGCTTCTACTTCAGGGGATTGAGGGTTTGCAGGGCTTTTGATTTTGGATTCAAGACTTACAACAGGTTTGAGTTTAGCGTTTTGGGGTTCAGGGCTTAGGCATGCAGGCTCTAGAGTTCCAAGTTCGCGGCCCAGGGTTGAAATACTGGGGCTTGGTCAGTGTGATGACGGAACACACCCACCCAGCCGCGTGACCATGTGATGAGCGCTTCCGCTTGTATATGCAAGTTGGAAGGCACAAATGCTGTACAGGTGGTATGGCCGGGCTGAGAAGCATCCAATTTTATTGCTGGGTGAGGCCAACACATCAGGCGAAACTCGCGGTGACAAGGCAGTTGAAGCTGTAATCGTGCAGCAAGCGAAGCGCTACCAAGTACCATGAAGTAGGGTATGGGAAATCACCAGAGTCCTGAAGCCTACAAACAGCCAAAGTCCTCTCTATATAACCCCCATGTAATCCCTGTAGTTTCCATCTTTTCTTGCCTATATAACCCTAATATTGTCCCAGCGGTTTGATCCTTGACATGAAGGACCATGCAGGCCTAAGACCCAAAAACCTTTAATTCCCCTCGACCCTGAAATTCTGAATCCTGCCGCTCGCATACCACCTACCCAAAGGTTCTAATGTAGTTCCTTCTTAGGGTGGTATACTAAAATTCCTTACCCAAAACCCATAACAGACCCAAACAGGAACTTCATTGGAGCCTGTGGGTAAAGCATCACCTCTGTACAAGCCCAAGTCACTTTATAGAAGATGACTTGGGCTCGCAGTTCCCATTGAATAGGAACTCATTCGGGCGCAAATTATACGTTAGTCACATACTTCGCGCCTTACAAGTCGGGGCCTCTTAACTCTTAAACGCAAAATCCCCCAAACGCCAAACCCCCAAACCAAAAGCCTAAACCCCCAAAAATAAATTTCCCAAGAACCTATAAGCAGTAAACCGCCAAACCTAAACCCTAAATCCCCCAAACCCTAAACACTAAACCCCTAAACCCCTCACCCCAAAACCCTAAACTCCTAAGCCCCCAAACCTCAAACCCCTAAATCCGCTAGACCCTACACCCTAATCCCTAAACCCTATAAACCCCTAAACCACTAAGCTCCCAAACTTCAAACCCCTAAAGCCCTAAGCCATCCCCAGCCAGGCTGGCCTGGAGATATCGCGCATTGCCCTGGAGAGCTGCAAGGTTCAGGGGGGTCAAAAGGTAGGATAAGAGCTTCGGGTTTAGGGTGTAGGGTTTATAAGGTTTGGGGTTTAGGGTTTGTCTATTGTAGATTCTATTATATTGGGGCTTATTTCCTTTACCCCACTACCTTCATCCCACCTTTTGAGCCCCCTGAAAGGTTCAGAGATGTGCGGCGCAAGTACCGAGCGCCGTGTGCCGCGTCTAGCTGATCCGATTTCAGGATCTAGGGCTTAGAGCCTATTAGGCCTAGGGTTCAGGATTTCGGGCTTGCGGCTAGGGGTTTAGGGCTTAGGGGTTTAGGGCTTAGGGCTTAGGGTTTAGGGACTAGGGTTTTGTAGGTAGAGGGTTAAGGCTTTTGGAGAATGTTTATAGCGGAGTGCGGGATATCAGCAACGGAATAGCAATTCGAGCGGCTTAGGTGTTTAGATTTCAGAGGTTCAGGGCTGAGGGTGTGAGTTGTCCTCTATAGAATTTGGGGCAGGTATGGATAACTTGTCATGTTTGGTGTATATAATGCACATATGTACTTATATACGTGGTGTGTATACATATATAGATACTCCTATATAATCCTATTACAACTGAGAGGTTTACTTTTCGCGGCCCAGGCGTGGCAGTTAGGGAAACTCTACACCCCTGAATTCCAAGCCTTAAAAGATAGCTAAATCTTCCGCAAAAGCCCTGCCCTCAAACCCTTAAATTCTGAAGAGAAAGTCCCCACACCCTTCAACCCCTAATGAAATATCCCACACGCATAAATCGAATAAAACATATCTTCAAAACCAGTAAATAGCTTGTAAAATGTTTCCAAAGTCCCGTACAACATGCCTGCGAAACCCTTGAATTCCCGATGAAGTATCCCCAAAACCTTTTCAATTCCTTCTGAAATTAAAACGGAGTCCCCAGACTTTCAAGAAATAGGAAGTGTCCCAAATCCTTTGAACAATAGACCCTAGCCCCCTATTTCGAGTTATACCTAAACTCTTACCTAAACCCTAAACCCCTTTTCCGAATTATACCTAAACCCCAGACCCCTCCTTTTTAGCTTATACCTAAACCCTAAACTCTACACCCTAAACCCTAAACCCTATATATACCCCACATACATATATATATATATAACCACCTTAGTTCAGAATATAAACTTCTACCTAAACCCTAAACTCTAAACCTTAAACCTTATACTATAACCCTATATACGTACCTATATATATATATGTATGTATATACATATATAACCCCCTTAGTTCAGAGTATAGCTCACATGAAAGTCAGGCTCTGCAGCGACTTTGGCCTTCGGGCAGCAGGCCGAACCTGGTCGCTGGCTCCCCGGAGTGGTCTCATCTTGAGGCCAGTTGGAGGGTTTAGGGATTTGAGGATTAGGGTGTTGGGATTGGGGTTTAGGAATAGGTTTTAGGGATTAGGGTTTTGGGATTAGGGATTAGGGTTTTGGGATTAGAGTTTAGGGTTTTGGGTTTAGGAATTAGGGTTTAGGGATTAGGTTTGGGGTTCAGGGTTTGGGGTTTTGCCTTTGGAGTTGAGGGTTTGGTGCTTAGGGTTTGGGGCTAGAAGAAGGCCTCAACCGAGTAGCCTGAGCCCTTAACCCCTAACCGTAAATCTTTGAAACATGAACCCTCAACCCTAAACACCTAACCGTAAATCTTAGAACCCCAAAGCCCCACACCCTGCTCCAAACAGAAAGGCCCGTGGAGCTTCAGCCTTTCGACTTGCGCATCTCCACCAAAGACACCGGAACCGCGTCCAAAATTGGTCCATCGTTTAGGGTTTAAGGCGTTCAGGGTTTGCGATTGAGGTTAGAGGTTCAGGATTCGGATTTATGGGTTCAGGATATAGGATTCAGAGTTTAGGCTCTACCTGAACCTACCAAACTTTTTGTGGGTTCCTGTTATAAATCTCAGTATAGAATTCAAAAAGAGCCTGCAAAAAAGTAGGTTTTGGTAATTTAAGGTAAAGCCTAAACCCTAAAGCCTAAGCCCTAAAGGGTCAGGGAGCAGCTTAGCCCCAGCCGCAGCCTAGGCGCCCTGCTGGCAGCTGCTGGCGCGTTGGCCGGTGCTGAGGCCCTCAGCGCTGAGCCCGTGGAGGCAAATTTTTAGGGCTGTAGGATTTACTTAGGGTTGAGGAATATAGAGGTGAAGAATTTTCGAAGAGCTTTGTGTTTCAAATTTGTGTAGGTTAGAGAGATTTTGTTTTTGGGCGTTGAGGGTTCAGCGTTTGATGTTCATGGGTTCAGCCACGGATTGCGGCACCTATTGCAACGGTGTGGAGGATGGTCCGGGTAGTATAAAAAATGGGATTATATACACTGGGGATAGCGGATGGCCCCAAACCCTGAAAGTTTCAATCCCGAAGCCCTCAGCTTGAAACCCTGAGCCTGACCATCCCCAAGTCCTACATTTCAAGCCAAGAAACCCTAAAGGTTTACCTAAACCCTAAAAGTATGTTTAATAATGGCCTTTTGGGCTACATTAATGGGTTTGGGGCTATTATTTTACTTACTTTTGGGGCTTAGGTAGGGTTAAAAACCTTAGCCCTAAGCTCCCTAACCTTTTGCGCCTTGGAGTAGGAGCTACTCCTGCGCGACCCTCACGCTGCGAGAGCGACGTCTGCTTGGTGTTGCGAGCTCAGCCTTGTTGGGGCGCTGGGCTTACCCAAAGTCTTCAAAGTAGTGCCTTTTTAGGTCTGTTATGGTTTTTGGGTAAGGGAGTATAGTATACACCCCAGAAAAGGAAGTTCAAGTTTTTGGGGCTGAGGGTCAGGGGTGCAGGGTTGGCGGCTTGGGTGTTTAGGATTAAAGGATCTGGTGCCTCAGGGTTTTAGGATGATGGGTCGAGGGTCAAGGTTTGAAGATTCAGGGGTTTAGAGTTTAGGGCTTTAGGGTTAAGAAGTTGAGCGATTGAGTGTCAGTGGCTTGGGGTTCAGGCTTTAATTTCTTGGACTCCGAAAGATGGACCAAGTTGTATCCTGTAATCTCTTATCCTTCTGTTGTAATGTACGTCTCAGGAAAAGCAAGGCACGAAGATATAATTGGAGTGCCCTGGCAAAACTAGGTTCATGCAGGACTGCATTAGCCATTGTCATGGTGCCTGAAGATCTAGCGGATGCAGGACTTCAATTCGCAAAGACAGGACGGATCTCGGCAAGCGCTCTCTGCACTTGCTTTCGGGTCTGGGGTAGTGCGCACCCCATTGTGCTGTACCTTGTACAAAAATACGGTGGCTTCCGTATTCGTTATAGACATGAATCGGATACATTCCTTGTCATGGGGATCCTCAAAAAGGGACTCCTAGTCCTTGGAAACTACCATATGAGCTCGGGGATCTTGGGACCAGGAAATGGATGCACTATCGCCTTTCTGGGCATGGACCTTTACCCTGGTGGTAAGACTGGTAGTAAGATAGGAATCTATGTGATAGGAATACAGGGGTTGAAATGTGCTCGAGGGCTAGAAGTCGAGATCCCTTCCATATTCGAAAGAAGACAACAGTTCTATACACCGGATCGGATGAGATGAGTGTCTAGAAGCATTCCTAGCTACAAGCACAAAAGCCCATCAGTCCTGACAGTTGCAACGGTTTGTAAGTTAGCAATTAGCATAGTCGCATAGGTACCCTAGATCTAATCCCTAAACCCTAAGCCATCCTAAGCCCTTAACCCCTTCCAAATGACCTTAATCTGGCCCTGGCACCCTTGCAGAGTCTTGTGGTTACAGTTGCTGAGGAGATCTGGCTTGGGGAAGCTGACACATACCCAGACCCCTGGGCAGAAGTAGGTTTAGGGTTTAGGATATAGAAAGTAGAGCCCCCTTGAGGGTTCCTATTTCCTGTGCTGGAGAAAGAAACGAAGAGGGTGCCCTCTCCGTCTCCTCAGACCATCCAACACGCCCCCAAAGGTTCTTCGCCCAAGGACCGTGTTTCCTCTTCGACTTCAAGCCTCAAGCCCTACACCGTAAACCATAAACCACATCCTCAACCTTGATACTACACACGCAACCTAAGCCCTCAGCATAATAATAACCCTTAACCCTAAAGCCCTAACCCTAAATAGAAGTTTCCATTTTCTTTTCCATTCTCCTATATAGCCCGTATATAACTCCCAAATACCAGATCCCAAAGGAAGACCTCCTCAGGCTTAGACTTGGATGGCAGAGTTGGGCGCGGAGACCGAGATGGCGGGCACCTGGTCTTGAACAGCTTACGCTTTGGATCTATCCATTTTGGGCCCTCGCACATTGACATTACCAAATTTGGAACCCCGCGGGCTGGGGATGTTTGAGGATAGCCTCTTTGTGCATTCTGTTTGGGCTGCGGTAGGGTTTTCCAAATTCAGGCATCCTTGCATGCGCCTGTCTGACTTTGACTTTTGAAGAGACTCGTCTGTAGCATGTGTTAGACCTGAGCCTTGTCGCCCGGAGGTTCCTATGATAGCTGCAGGTTAGGTCCTGGATTTTGTGTTTGGGATTTCGGGCTCATTAAGATTAGGGGTTCATGGGTCTCGAGTTGGAGCTTGAATATTTAAGCTGTGGGTTTAATTCTTGTTGGGGGTTTACGTGGCCCTATGAGCAACACCGGGAAGGACTTGCTCGGGTTGTGTAGTGCACATGCTTGAAGAGCCCCTTTGACGCTTTCGCAAGCATCGAACAAATGTGTGTATACGTGTACATGTATATGTCGACATGCACATGTAGAACATACTACACCCAGAAGCCTTAAACCTCTAACCCAACCCCCCCTACGCTTACCTCTGGTTAGCAGAGAATGAAAGAATGGAAAATACACAGTTCAGTAATACAGGGTTGACAGATGCGGGAATGTAAAGGAACATGGGAACTAGCACCTTATTGCATGTAGATCACATAGGCTACCGTAAGGACCCATTCCTTCATGCTTGCCAGTCAGAGGTAAGTGCAGAACCTGTTTGTTCCTGTTTCGTACATAGTTGCAACAGGTTTGTATGGAGACAGTGGGACCGGACCCTAAGCCTTCAACCCTCGGAAAGCCGAGCATAATTCAGACCACCTCCTGGCATGCGTTGAGTTCGGAGCTCTTCCGATTTGGGAACGAAACAGTCCCACACAGTTAGCCTTGGCTGGCAGTTACGGTACATGCTTACCATAATGGTTCCCGTGGGCCTTCCTAAATGTGATTCTTTTGAACAGTCATCCCTACATGATCCCTATGCGGACTTCTTGTAATCCTCTTATTCATCCTGCACCTACCTTGGGTCCCCAACAGGTGAACCACCCAAAAACGCTACTCAGGCGTGTTCTTTCGAGGATGAGATTATGCTACGGAGTCCTATCCCTAAGGGTCCAAGGACCCAAATAATAGGGTCTTAGAGCCCAAATACCATTAAGACTATAGTATTTGGACCCTAAAACCCCATTATTTGGGTCCTTGGACCCTTAGGGTATGTTAAGCTAAAAGGTACAGGCTGGAGAAGTTGCCTCACATGGGACATCCCTCTCTCCCTTCTAACCTTTCCCCGCCCCCTACTCCATGTACCCTAAACATCCTAAAGCCTGAACCCTAGAATTCCCAAACCCTGAACCCTGATGCTAATCTTAAACCCTAAACTCTAAACCAAAAAGCCCTAAAGCCTAATACCCAAACATGTTCCTTTGGTGTTGTTGAGGAAGCATGCCATCGACCTCCAGATCTTGGACTGTCACTTGCCTGCGTCCAGCTTGAAGGCTTTCAGCCTTCTAGCCCGACATTGCTACATGAGCTATAGTCTAAACTCCTTAAAGGGGAATATATAGGAGATTATATAAGGGACTACTAGGGGTTACTAAGGAGGATACTAGGAGTTTAGACTCTAGCTCACATGAGCTATAATCAGAGTTTAGGGTTTGGGGTTTGGGGCTTACTTCTCAGGGTTTAGGGTTTGGGGTTCAGGATCTCCTTCCCCTTAACCAACATAGGAGATATAATTGGCCCTTCTTATAGGTATTTCGGGAGTCCGGAGTCTGAGTACCCCCCAACCCTAAAAGAAGCATCCTCAGCCTCCACTTGGAGGGTCAGGGGGACTTAGTAACTGGGTTACTAATGGGGATAATTGGGGTTACTATAGGGTTTAGGGTTTAGGGTTATTAACCTACTTACTAAGTCCCCCTGACCCTCCAAGTAGGTACCCAGTAGCTAGCATTTTCCCTTTTTTTTCCAGAGGGTCTATGTAATAATTAGGTCCCTTTTAAAGGGGATATGTAGGGGTATATGGGGTTTAGGGTATAGGGTTTAGGGTTTAGGGTCCATGGACCGATACTTAGGTACTTGGGATTTGGGTGATAGCAATTATAGTACAGGTTTGGGGTAAGTATATGAATCTTAGGTACTTGGACCCTTAGGGTTTGTTTACTGTTCAGGGTTAAGGAAAACATGCATATCCAAGAGTGTAGATGTGCGTTCGGGCGGGTGTGGGATCTTGATTGGAGGGCGGAGGCTCACAAGCACTTCCCCTGTAGGTTAGATATAGTCAGCAGCTACATACACGTTGCAACCATGCCTGGGGTGCCTACAACCCTGCTTATAATCATTTGCGCACCTCCAAGTGGGTAGTTATTCGTAAGAGGGAGACGGTAGTCCCCAGAGGGTTAAAGTTTAGGGTTTAGGCCGGCTTAAAATATAGAGTAGCATTACGTCGTCTTGGTGGGTATTGTATCTAATGAGAACCTGCTGGTCCAGCAACGTTATTAAGTAAGCACTATCCTAAGCCCTAAACCCTAAAGCACGTTCAAGCCTGAATCCCGGGCCCCTCTATTGAGAATGCAGAACTGCTGGAGACGGAAACCAGACCGACCGCGAATGAGCCATAGTCTTAACTCCTTACAGCAGGCTATATACGTAACTATTATAAGGGTTATGTGGGAGGATACTAGGAGGACTACAGCTCAAATGGTAGTTTCCCAAAATTGGAGGGCACCAGTATAGAATCTGATATACTACAATCCCAAATGGTACCCAAAATTTTGGAACTCTCCAAACACCCTCAACAGTCGGCCCCTTACCCTAAGAACTTCTAGCCCCAAGAACCCCCCTTTTATCCCTTCCTCCAAAGTAACATGGAAGTAAGATGGATGTGCGAAACGGGCTACAAAGACGACCGCTGTCCATGCAATGTGGGGGCCATGTGGGCTTCAGTGTCAGTTTTTGGGTAGGCACATTGACCCTATACCCGAAACCACATTTGAAGCACAGCAGCATAGCCAAGATCGGCAGCCGGGAAAGCTTCTGGACGTACGACTCAGCTTGCCATCCATCCATCTGGCGACTTGCCTCTTATATTGGGCTTCAGGGTTAGGGCTGTGGGTTCAGGGTTTGGGGCCTTATTGGGCTTCAGAGAAAATGAGGGAATATAGTCCCTATCTATATTCCTCTTATACAGTCTATTCCTTTATTCCCTACTAACCCCAGTAAGGGTTTAGGGCTGTTGTTTCAGGGTTTGGGGCCTTGTTGGGTGCCCTGAAAAGCTAGCAACAGCTGAAAGTAGGGGACCTGCAGTAATTCCTTCTATTATCGCCAGCAGCAGCTGCCATTTGTCTGAACGGCAGATTGCTACAACGTCAGCGTGGTAGTTTGAAGATTGTAGGCTACCAGCGTAAATCCAGTATCAGCCCTGTCCGAAACTTGTTACATGAGTACATACACTGATCTTTCAAGGACCAGCAGCTAGACAAAACAGCAAGCCCTATCTTAGATCCCTGTATAGCCTTTACCTGTAACCCCAGTTGCCTACAGCCTTATAGGATTCATCGGTAATACCCACCAATCAGGGGCGTAATCACAACTCAACTGCAGGTAATTGGAGGCACAGGTAGACATCATCCCCATCTCCCCCAGAGACTTCCCACTCATGGAATCCTTCTCGCGCCTATCCTGGGGCTTTAATTCTATGAATGCATACGGTGGACGCTGCATAAACAAAACTGTGTACAGGTGTTAAGAACCCTTGAGTATGTGTTTTAGCAACCCTCCCCAAGAACAGATCTCCATGCCTGCCCCTCCCTTCTGGAGTACATGCATAACACACATGTGCTAGCTAGAGTTATCAAACAGCAGAGGTTCAACCACTGCCGTTTGGACATGGCACGGCTCATATCGACTCCGGAACTCCAAAGGAAGTTCTCTCAGAAGCCCCATCAATAGCCCCCTAACCTCCCCATAACCCCACTCTCCACCGGGTGTCGCCCCTGCCCCTGTGTTAAGGTAAGGTTTCTTGCTAAACGCCACCCAAAAACCTGCTGCTCAGGAACTTATTTTGAATTACTATATGGGAGAAACCATATTACTGCACATGGATCCCCATGACCCTTTCAAAGGACCCCATGGGTAGCCGTCTTTGAGAAGCCCTGAAATTGCTGCAGGAGATCAGGACAGCAGCAGGTCAAGCGGCCAATGTGCTACTCCGCACCTCGCAGCAAACATGGACGGGTCTCAAAAAAAGGGTACTTGGAGGGTCAGGGGGACTTAGTAAGTAGGTTAATAATGGGGATAAGTAGGGTTACTGCATGGGTTATAGGGGGTTATTAACCTACTTACTAAGTCCCCCTGACCCTCCAAGTAGTCTTAGGTCCCTTCAAAGGGGCTGCAAGGATCTATTACAGGGACCGGTTTTCTATGAGTCTTTAGCAGGATCAACTAGGGTTTCAGGTTCAGAGATGACCTCAAGGTTGAGGGCTTGCCGTCTGGGAATGTAACTGTGATGGTAAGAATCGCGATTTAGGGCTTAGGGGTTTTGGTATCACTTTGGGAATTGTTATAATGTTAAGGCAAGTGTCCATGTGCAGTCGTGAGGAAGAGAGCCAAGCAAGATGCGAAACTGGGTTCACTCGTTGTTTGTAAAAGACTCTGGAGGAAATTATAAGAAGCTATGTCGTTTCTGAAGCAAGCGACGAACTTGTATTGTCACGAGCGATGCACTCTTTGGACAGCGCGTACTCCCTATAGTCTTCCCCTAAACCCTACACGATGTTGCAAGGTACCTCACTGTTCACAGGTTGGGTTTGGAGTCTGAAACTGCAGGGCTCCGGCAATGCACTGTAGGAACGGTTTTTGTCTTTGGGAGAAGACTTTTCTCATTCGGCTCAGCTGGAGCTCTAGGGTGAGGCTGCTGCAGTTCTGAGAGGTGGGTGAAGGCCACATAAAGCTGTAGCCCCGGCCGAGAAGTCCGACAACCAAATTGCAACCAAATCCCTAAGGGTCCAAGGACCCAAATAATATGGTTTTAGGGCCCAAATACCATTAGCACTATAGTATTTGAACCCTAAAACCCTATTATTTGGGTCCTTGGACCCTTAGGGAATTGCAATCCCCGAGCAGTCCCTGAGCTTCCCTGGTACTCCCAAGCGTTCCCTACGGTTCCTCAGTACCTACCTGCCTTGAAGCCCCCTGCCCGTAAGGACCTGGTTTTCTTAACAGTGCTGAGAGCTGTACAGACCAACACAAACGTTTAAAAAATATGGTTAAACGCATATCACGGATGCCTTGTCCGGTATAGATATGGGACAAAGAACCCAACGGTTTAGGCTACATTGGCTACATGTCCCTGCGGTGGTCAGGGCCACAAGTGAACCCTACAAACATTCCAAATCCCAAAGCTTAAAGCCCAAACCTCGACCCAAAGCCCTGACCCTAACCCCCAACACTGGGAACCCTAAACCCTAAACCCTAAGCCCTAAACCCTAAAACCCTAAACCCTAAACCTGAAGTCCCCATCCTTAATCCTCTCCCTCTAATATTAACCCCCCCCACCTCTCGAACATTAAATATTCCCCATCGTGGTATATTATGGTAATTGGGGAGTGCTGAATAATAGGGGGGGTGGGGGGGTTAGTAGTTGGGAAGAGGATTGCGCCCTATACCCTGAATCCGTGTGAGGTGCCGAGACACTTGAGCTGGAGGTCGGGTAAGAATGTCCTTTCCGGGGTCAGGGCTGCGATTACGGTTACTAGTTGGCAGTTTGGGATACTGCAAGTGCTCCAGGATAATTATTCTAAGGGTCCAAGCACCCAAAGAATTGGGTTTTGAAGCCCCAAATACTATAATCTGGCTGGTATTTGGGACCTAAAGCCCTCATATTTGGATCCTAGGACCCTTAGGGTTAGGGGGCCGGTAAAGTTCCACCCAGGTTGGACTTGGGATTACGTTTAGGGCTCAGTGCAGTGCTTATAGCGCTTGGGGTCTAGGTGGTCTTGGATGCAGGACTTTTTGTTACGGTTTCCTGCGCCTAAACCCTAAAACCTAAACCTTTCCTTTCTGTGGTGTGGTTTTGTGGCCCCAAGTTTCGGAGGAGTGAGTTGCGATGCGGGGTGAGGGGCTGCTTTCTGTCTTGGTTCCTGGGGTGATCTGTAAGGATTGCTGGACCGTGTTCTAGTAACTTTTCCAAGGGATTAACCTGAGGAGAAAAGGTCCAAAAAAAAACGGAAAGGCTTGTGTTTCAACTCGTGCATCTACTCTTGACTGGGCAAGTTACGGAGGCCTCACCCAAGCAGCCCCAACAGTTGTAAAGAAGATGTAACCGCATGTCCTGAAGTATTCATCCTCATGTATGCCCAAGAATTGTCCGGCTTCCTAGAGGCACTCTTCAAGACGCCTGTCTTTGTTTCGGGGGGTTAACACCATCAATCTAGGCTTAGGGATTAGGGTTTTTGTCTTGGACACAATGGACGCCAAAACATTGCGCAATCTGAGATGAAATCCTATAGAAAGATCCTGCAAGACTACTGTCCTTCAAAAGGCGGTTCCATGTTGATGTTTATCAGACCTGTAGAGAAATGAGTGCTGCACCAAATTGAGGGCAAGACACTGCGTAGACACTAGCAGCTACGAGCATCCAAAGTGACATATGTACACTCCCCCTGCTAATTTCGACGGTGACCAGTTTTGCCCTAGACCCTCATTCCCAATGCCTCTAGGCCCTAAACCCCATAGATTGAAACCACAAACCTTAAATCTTCGTCCCCAAGCTCCAGATGCTAAGGGTCCAAATATCTAAATAGCATATACGATATCAGTTGCGCCCAACTAGGCTCCTATCGGGCCCACAATATCATCGCTTCAGATATTTGGGCCTTCACCCTAAACTCCTAACTCTAAACCCTTTACCCAAACCCTGAATCCTAAACCCTACCCCCGCCCCTCCAGAAAATCAAAAAATCTGTCGAGCAAGGTGGAATCCTACAATCGAAGCCTTCGGGTCATGGAGCCAGTGGTGCTTCCCATTCGCCCCTTGAAGAGGTTTAGGATTTAGGATTTAGGGCTTAGGGCTTAATTTTTTGGGGGTTTGGGGAGATGTAGGGTTTAGGCTTTAGGGTGTAGGATTTAGAAGTGAGGATTTAAGGTTTTTAGTTCAGGAGTCAGGGTTTGGGATTTAGGGCTTAGTGTTTAGGATTTCGGGCTAAGGTTCAGCATAATAGCCTTCAGTCGCCAATCAACAGTTATGTTAGGTTGTTATTATGGGAGTACCCCCGGACACCAGAGTATGTAGCAAAGTGGGTCTCTTCGACTCTTCGTAACGTTCTTGGTTGCTGTTACCGAACTCAGATGAAGTTACCAATATATATATATATAGTAACTGAGAGGATTTCCTCATTGTAATAACTTGTTTCAAGTTCCTCAGCGACAACCCAGTCTTGAGGCCATAGCAGTCTAGACAGGATTTGGTGACTCGGGGTTCTCCGGATTCGGGTGTATAGTCCCCCTGAAGTAGATAGAACATGGGATATATGGGGATCTTGTTATAATATACCCAAAGCCATATGCAATCTACTTAAGGGGGACTATAAACCAAGTGTTGCTATTGTTGGTACTTTTGGGTTGTGTGCGCAGTAGTTTCGATCCTTCTCAATCAACTTTTCCGGAAATTGGAACTTTGCTGTGTGTAGCAGCAAGCTTCTGAAGCCGTACCTGGACTCCCAAAGTACAGAAGAATGGCTAGGCGGTTGACCAAAATTGTTCCTAAACCCTGAATCCTCAACCCTACTTTAGGGTGTCCAGGTTGTTGTCATTGGTTTTGTTGGGCTTGCTTGCTGTTCAGCAATGCCAGTGCCTGCTGGTCCAAGCGGTACCATAGCTGCGGAACAGCGGTACTTGCAGGGAATCAGTATTCTTAGCCCTCAATGCAGCTTGTCAACGCATCACGACAGAGACGTTGTTCTGTTGATGGCTGAAATCATGGACCACCTTATGCTCCATAAGGTAGTTTCCCAAAACAAGAGACCCTCAATATATGTACTATAGTCTAAACTCCTTACAGGGGGTTATATAAGGGACAAGCATAAGGGTTATCTATGGGGAATGCTAAGAGTTTAGACTATACGTCATATACCCCCAGACATTATAGTCCTTACTATAGGGACCCCCAGAAAGGTTCTTCTAATTTTTTGGGGAACCCTATAAGTCCTGGGAAGTACAGCAATTCAGACCCAAGCTGGTGCAGGATGCTTTCCACCGACACCTGGGGTCCTCCTTATTTAATGCCTACATAATCCGTATATGTACATATACATATATAGTCCCCCTTAAGCAGATAGAATATGGGGTATATGGGGATCTTAGTATAGTATACCCAAAGCCATATTCTGTCTAAATAAGAGGGACTATGTGCCTATTCACAGTGCCAGGAGCTACTCCGCGACTGCACTCTAAACCCTAAACCCTAACTGAAGCATCGGTAAACCTAAAGTAGGTGCAGGGTATTGCCCGCCTTCGTCTTTCATTTCAGATTTGTTGTCATTTCAGACACTGTTTTCTGCTTACAAATATGACCTACTTTAGGACCTATACAGTCTGTGAACAGTTGCTGTTTTGGGCTCCAAACATCCAGTACATGGCAATCGTGGGTAGCAGTGCGTTATTTCTACAGTATTGTGGCCTGTTTTACTTTTGTCCCTTGGCTGTCCAGGCAACAGTCCCAACCCCATCACAACCTTACAGCACGGAGCCTTGACAGCGCGAAAGGCCTTAACGTGTAGATCCTGTGAACCTGCCCCTAAACCCTTAACCCTAAACCCTAAACCCATCCACCCCCCACAATCCTCAGAGCCAAGCCTGAAGACTTAGGGTTTAGGGCTTTGGGTTCCAAACGGGAACATTCTAGGTTTAGGGTTTAGGGTTTAGGGCATTCTAAATTTCAAGCCTCTCAACCCTAAACCACGACACTCTACAGAGGCATCATCCTAACCACTTCAGCCTTAGAACCAGAGGCTTGGATGCGGAGTACCGGGTAGCTTCCACATCCTCCTTCAAAGTGACCTCCAGGCCTCAGGACTTACCTGTTGGGGGCGGGGTTGTAGGGAGGGAAAGTAAAAAGCAAACCAAAATTTAGGTATGAATCCGGAGGTTCTGATAAGGATGCACAAAGTCTAGGCTTTGGGCTCTTTGTTGGAAGCATCTTTCAAGGAGTTGCGGCACCAAATCTTACTTACGCTTGTCACTCTGTCGTGGGTTGAACTATTGATAAGGAGAAACAGGGAGCGGACACTTAGCAGTAGCCATTGTAGTTTTTCCAGCAAAAACAGCATCAGTTAGTTTGGTTTTAATACCGAGCAGACATACCGGTTCTTCGTAGGGTATGGGAGGACTGAATTCCTATCCCCTATCTAATTCTCAGCAATATAGCTGTTAGCGTGTTCGTGTCTATTCCAATTCCCTACTGACAACCAGCAAACAGAGAGAAGATGATTGCATTACACCATCATTCCCCTCTGTCAGAAACATGTTGCTCCACACCCTGAAAGCCTAAACCCTTAGCCCTAAAGCTCTCAGGAGTTGCTTTACTTGTCCCAGGACCCGACATCTGCAAATGATCCCTACATTTACATTGGGCTCTTTAGGGTTTAGCGTTTAGGTTTTGTTGCGGAGAAGCCTCTCCTTGGAAGATTCCGGAGACCTTGCCCCAGAAGCCTGTAGTACTGCAGGGTGGTTCAGTTCAGGGTTTGTCCGTAGTACCGTGCTTGAAGATTCAGGGGACTTAGTAAGTACTTATAACTTGGCCTATACGCCTGCATAGTTTCAAGGCGAACGATATCAGCCCAGTGAAGGGGACTATAAGACTATAAGTAGACAATAGAAAGCTGTCTCCATCTAGTCTAGTCCCTTTAAGACAGACTTAACTTGGATGAGGGGGCCTCTTACCTGCCTTAAGGTTACTCCTTGGGACTTAGCTTGGACCTTCGACCCTTAACCCTTTGGGATTCCCCTTATACTCCTATTAGAGGTGCCTGAGGCTTAACCCTCAGTAGGGGTCCTAGGTGCCATGTAGGTTCTTAATTATAAACGCTATTGCGCGCCCACCTCGGCTGGCGGGGCGCGGAGCACACGAATAGGTCATGGCATGTAGTTGGCACGTGGGGCTTAGGGTCGAGGGGCTAACGGAGGCAAGCCTCACTTCAGACGTGTTTGCTGCATGCCTGTTCCAGCATTCATGGAGGGGGTTGGCTGGGCTTAGTCCATCAGCCTTTAGTGAGGGAGCTCGCAAGCTTCCAAAAATGCTCGCTTCCGCGTACTGCGAAAGCCTCGAACCTGGGGCGGGGCTGGAATCTCACGCGGGATGGTCAGGCTGGACTGGGCCACCCACCATCGGACAGGGGGGGGGGGGTGGGGTCGCTAGCCAAGAAGGTGGGCAAAGGGGAGTAGAGGGCCTAAACCCTAAACCCTACCTAAACTTTAAACCTTGAAACTTCAGACCATGACCTGTCTACGGGAAATCGGATGGTGCTTGTTTGGGCATGGGTTTAGGGTTAAGCACGAGCCCAATCAAGCTGGATTAGGGTTGAGGGTTCAGGATTTTTAGCATGTCCTGTGTTCTGTATGATTTCTGAAAACTGCATCAGAACCTGGATTATTTATGCAAAGCACACGCCCAAACCTCACAGTATCGCCCGCCAGCCTACATCCCTCCTTACGACGCCACACCCAAGTCAAGGCTCCATCAACACAAGTTTCAGTTTGTCTGGGGTTTAACTAGCCAGCTAGGCCTTTTATGGGCGCGTGAGAGTAAGGCATGGGGTACGTGTACTTGAGGCTGCGCTGGGGCAAGAGGCTCTGCATGTCAGTTGTAGCAATCACCATCCTACTCATATCTTCAACTGGAGCTACACGTGAAAGAACTTCCAAGCAGTCCCTAAACCCTAGCTAAAATGAAAGCCGGGAACCGTGTGGCCTCAAAGCTGGTTCCAGGGAGAAGCTTCACTTGGTCATCACGCCAACCTTCATTCGGCTGATGACGCAGCGGAGCAGGATTATGAGCACAGAGACTTAGGGCTTAACCGACTGGATCCACATATGAAGATAGTACATACTTTCAGCTCTCATGAAACGGCTCTCTGTGCAGACATTTTGCGGCCGAAGTATTGCTATTTGGCCCAAAGGGCCCTTGGAATTACGGCTCGAAGCCTAAAACTCCTGCAGATCCCTGTAGCCTTGAGGGTCGGGAGGGTTGCATTGTAAGTAGGAAAGGAATGTGTGGATAAGCGGGCTTAATGTTGTATATGCGTACACGCATATGGTTTATAGACACGTAATATAAGTCCGCCTCGGCCAAAACCCAAAATCCTAGACAAGGTTTGATGTCTCTACACATCCCTGTAGGTTCTTTGATATCCCTATCTATCATTGAAAGAGTGCTAAAAATCTGCGAAACCCTAAGCTTTTCATCCTAAACCCTATTCATCATTCAAAGACCCCTATAAGACAGGGAAACCCTACACCCTAAACCAAGGCAGCTCCAGGATGAGCTGGCTGCAGACGGGGTCGCGCCCCAGCGCCAGTCGGCCGCTTGCTGCAGAGTTTGCACTCCCAAGGGCTCTGTAGGATTCAGGGCTTAGGGTTT
>CAJNIZ010043936.1:25948-53325 GCA_905231905.1 Symbiodinium pilosum
GGTTTAGGATTTGGGGTCTAGGGTGAGGATTTACGGTGTAGGATGTATTAGGGCCCATCAGATGGATTACGGACTGTGAGGATCAAACTGTGTTTTTTTCTGTAGGCTTGGAGCCCGAGTGGTTCAGAGCTTTCGCAAAAAATAAATTTCAGGGGCCGGCATACTCCACTCTTATTTGGGTTGCCGTTAAGGAACTTAATTTAACTTACTATATTGGGGACACCATATTAAATTCTATAAAGGTATATCTATATATATAGATATGTATACATATATATATATACGCACACCCATTATGGTAACTTATTTTAAGTTCCGTAACAGCAACCCAGTTATTCCCCATGCATCCCGAGGTCCTGAGGCTACACCTACTGTTGAAAGCAGGATGTTTTCGAAATGGAGCCTGCTTGTGGGAGGCCTTGTGAATGGCATCTGAGGGGTATGTAGTGTTGAAACTTTATAGGACTTAAAGAGTGTACAGGGTGCAGACTACTTGTGGTTTGAGGCTTGGGATTTTGGAGTTTAGGCTTATGATCTCGGACTTCGTGTTTTTGAAACGGCCGGTGCCCTCAGAGATCGTCAAGCATGTTATAGGGATAGGTGGGTCTTGAGGGCTTAGGGACTTGGAAGAGCATATTTCAAACTGCTCTGGAGTTGCCCGCCTAGGGATTCTTCAGGAAATCTTCAAAGAACTCCACATGAATTCTATATTATGATCCTACAAAGGGCTGCAAGGGAATGAAGCGGTCTCTTCTTCAGGCTCTTACATTACGCGGGCATGAAGACTGCACACTGCAATTCCCAGAAGATCTCATTCAACATGTGAGTCTGATTGTAGCTACATGTAACATCCTACGTCTATGTTACAGGGAAATGCCCGACAATAGAGCCAGAATGATAACTAGCCCAGTTACTTCCTTTTCCGTGTAGGCATGTCCTCAAGCTCGCGAATGCTAGCTCAGGCTTACTTGCCGCCTCTCAGATGCATGAATCCAGGAACCCCCGTAGAGGGCTGGGTACCCCAGTGGAACGCTTTTCCATTGTGATAAGGGTTTGAGGTCTAGGGCAGGTACCCCACTACAATGCTTTTTCCCTTTTGATTAGGGTTTAGGGCTGCGGACCCTCGTAGTCTCCTTTACCCCTTTTTGCTTTGGGGTCCTTATCAAGCTGAACAGTAGGAAAAGGGCATCCTTATCATTAAGGGGTTTCCGGGGAACAGCCACTACAGCGCTTACCACAGTTGATGGACAAAACATGCAACGCATGGCCTGCGTAGGGGGTTGCAATATAGACCCCAACATATTACAATCCATTACTGTGGGGAACTGCAAAAAAGGACTCATATACTACCGACGGTTTAGGCACCAGAGGGTCATGCACGTTTTTGCTCATCAACCGTATTGGGCCTTGATAGTGTTGATGCAGGAAGAGCTTGCACCAGAATATGTACCCATGCCCTGAAGCTTTTCATGGAAGATCAATCGAGATCAGTTTGGACCATAGAGGTTTTAGAAGGTTGTAGGTGATACAAGACTTCTTCCATCCACTATGATGGTGCGGTTGCGTGATATTGTGAATGTAGGGGTCCCTGAACCGCTTATGGATGCCTCTTGCGTCCAACCGTTGGAACAAAGCCATTACTCATTACAGGAGGGTCCAAAGTTCTAAGTGGGGTTAACAGTCCCCTGAGATGGCGAGATGGCTTGCTTTTCTGATGACAGATCGCAACCGCACTCATAAATACCCATGAATCCTTAAAGGACCCGCATAGGCATATGGCTTCCCCAGCAGTAGGATCACGCGGGGTCGGGTTTTCATGGTTCTTGGTGCGTGCATGTGTAGAGTCCACCCACATATCGGCGAGTTTGAATATAGTGTGCCTGTCTGGGATGACTAGAAGCAGCAATTTCTCAAGCCAGGTTTTGTGTCCCAGGGGCGCCGGCCAGACATTTTTCTGAATGTTTGTACAAACGATCCCTACACCTTCAGCACCAGAACCTTCAACCCCAAAGCACAAAAATTCCCCCAAGCATAGATGCAACCAAGCTCGATGAGGCTTTTGACGGGGCTAAACCTGACGGGAACATCCTGTGAGGCCCGGACGGCTGAAGCGGTTTAAGGTTGAGGGCTTAGGGTGCAGAACTGCTGATCGAAGAGCATCACGCCTGGGGGGCTGAACAGGTTTTAGGGTAACCCCAAACCCTGAACCCTAAACCCTAAGGGTTTGGGAGATGAGGGTCTCGGTTTTTGGTGTCTGGGCGCTTCGGGCTCGGGCATTCAAGATTTTGGGGGTTCAGGGGTTGAAGGTTCGGGGCGGGTGTGGTGGTTTTGGGGTACAGGAATCTCAGGCTTTGGGATATGCAATCCGTAAGCGCAAAATGAGGCTACCATAGTGCAATAGTAGCTTCCAACAATAACTCAGGTCCACAATTACTTCTTAGCAGTCTGAGTCCGAGCTCACGAATTACTTGCGTAACGCAGTCTAGGGGTTCGGGGTTAAGGGCAAGCCCCAGCCACTAAACTCCAGTCGACCAGGCAAACAAGCCAGATTAAAATGACCCTGAACCCTAATGAAGATCCATGATAGAATAAACCCCATCCCTGCATAGGGATTATAATAAGGATCCTAATATTTAGGCCCTTTAACAGAGGGGGTTTATTAATCATGGGTCCCTAAACCCTAAACCCTAAAAAGTACTTTCCATTTTCTTGTCCATTATTCCTTTGTAATCCCTATATTCCCCCTATATCATTATATAACCCCTAGGGGTTTACATGAAACTGCCCTCCAGGTGGCTGCTGGTGCCACGCACATCAAGCTGCCAGCAGCTCGCGAGGCTTGCAGGGTCCTTGAGGGGATTGGCTTAAGGGCTTTAGGCTTGACTCTACTTACTTAGCCAGTAGAAGAACTTCAATCTTGTTGGGCTTCCTTTTTGGGTTTCTATAATAAAGTTTAAACTTTTTTAGCCCTGCTTATTGGGGAAGAGAGTCTAAGAGTCCAAGTACCCAAACAGCATGTAGTTTGAGCCAACATGGTTCCCATTCAGGTACTTTAGGACCACAACATCTTCTATTTAAGTACCTGGACATTGAGGGTATAGGCCTATGGGCAACTATACACTCAGATTTCTTGATCCGAAGAGGGACATAACTTCAGGGCTCCCGAAGTATGCGAGATGGTTAGGTGGGTTTCCCCAAGTCCCCAAAGCCCTACCCCCAAACCCGAATCCATCCCTCAATCATCAGATCCCTAAATTTTCGAAGTTCGGAGTCTGATTGCTTTCTTTTTGAGTGGCGGTTCGGAGCTGTAGCGAACTCTTCAATAGACTACCACAGAACCACGCAAGGCTTCGGCTGTAGTATCACTCCTGAAGGGTCACAGGACGTGGAATACTTGCAGCTACTTCAGGTTCAGGCAGGTCTCCCATGACCCACAGAGTTATACAGGATTATACCGACGTTTCTAGTGCCTTCTTTGTTCAGCAATGGACTTCAGGCTTGTGGACTTAGGGTGTAGCGTCTCGGGACTGGTGGTCTTCCCTACGTTAGCTTGGGCAGGTTAGTTCTGGCTCCCTTTGCCTCAGACGAGCTTCTGCCTGCAATATTACCTTTCGGGCGTCGCTACAATAGGATGGCTTTTATCTGTAGTTACATCAGGCTACAGTCCCCCTTCCACTCCCACACCTAAACCCTAAACCTAAACCCCCAAATCCCTACACAAAATTCCGGACCCTAAACCCAAAACCCGAATGCTAAACCCCAAACCCTAAACCCCAAACCCTACCCCTAAGCCCTAAACCCGCAGACCCGCACCCTAAACCCTAAACCCCCAACCCAAACCCCTAAACCCCAAACTCCAAACCCTGATCCCTAGCAACCATTTTCCTGTGGGCCGCTGTGGGCCAGGTCCCTCTAGACATGCTCCTGACCGAGGACCGTCAATCTTCTCAGGTTTCGAGGTTTTAGGGTGTTGGGGTTTTAGAATTTGAGGGTTTTGGGATTCTAGGGTTTAGGGTTCAGAGGCTCCCTGGACCCCAAAAGTATGTAGAATTAAGTGTTTTTGTAGAAATGTTTTAAATGTCTTGGGCCATGGTTTGACCTACTTTGGGGTTTCAGGTAGTGCAGAAGCCTCGATAACTGATAGCATGCCCCCCTCGTACCTTTACCTCCAAATTATCAGACTCCAGTACACTGAACTCTAAACCCCGTGCTGATTGTTTTTCAGGCTAAACAATTCCTTAAATCGGAGTTGAGGGTTTGGAGTCCAGGAGAACAGGCTACGACCTCTATGTTCTATTTACCAGATCTGCGTGCCCCCCAACCCTGGACCTAGACCCTAAACCTTAAACTCTAGCGGGCTTAGGGTTTGGGTTTGTAGGGTCTAAACTCCTAGTATCCCCCTAAACCCTAAACCCCATATAGGGTTCAGGGTTCGGGGTTTGAGGTTGATCTCTACAACCTAGCTCCCCATACCTTGACACCCCTTCAATCCCAAGATCCGAAACCTTTAAGGTTCAGGGTTTAGGGTTAAAGGCTTTAGGGTTTAGGGTGTACGGTTCAGGGTTAAGGGTTTATGTACAAGTACGTACTTGCCTTCTATGGCACTGCTACTACTGTCCAAAACCCTACTACCTAAACCCTTGAACTCCAAACCCTGAACTCAAATCATTCAACACTAGCACCTTCATCCCCAAACTCTAAACCCCCCTTAAACCCTAGAATTTTCTTCCCTAACCTTAAACCCTCAATCCTTAAACCCCTAAAATGATGACTTCTCTACCCAGAGGATAACGCCGAGCTCCGAAGCCTGGGGGACAAGGCGGCACCCCTCAGGCCACGCAGTTTTGGGGGGGGTGTAGGCTGTTCCTTTAAAGGGGTTTACAGGGGTTATAGGAGGTTTAGGGTTTAGGGTTTAGGGATGGAAGAGGGCTGTACCTTTAAAGGGGTTTATAGGGGTTATAGGGATAATGGAAAAGAAAATGGAAACTAGTATTTAGGGTTCTGTACCGTTAAAGAGATTTACCGAGATTATAGACGGATAATGGAAAAGAAAATGATCAAAGTCAGCAAAGCTTCCAGAGGCTCCATTTAAGCCGGCGCCTGAACACGTCCTTCACGGCAGAGCCACGTTCTTCAGCGGCAGTCAACTTGCTGGTTGTGAACAGGGCGTGGGAAAGAACATTGACACTAATTGAGGGTTTAACGGGCTTGGGGCCTAGGGTTGAGGGTTTAAGGGGTTTAGGGGTTTAGGGGTTTCGGGTCTAGGATTGAGGGTGCTTAAGGGAGCAGGGGCGAGTGGATCCCTGCAATTATCAGGGAATGGAAAAGAAAGTGGAAACGACTGCGGTGTTTAGAGCTCAGGGTGCCATCAAACTGATTTGCTCACCTGGTCTGAACTCTCTTCTGGGGGCTGTTAAGGAAGTCTAATCAAGTTAACATGATAAGGAAGCCTTATTATTGATTATGTGAATTTTAAGTTCCTTTAAAGGGACTATACTGGAAACCCCGAGAATGAAGTAGGAATATAATAGGAACATACCTACCAGGGTCCTGATATTCTAATACATTCCTACTATATTCTTGGGGTTCCCTGTTTGGGGTTTCCATTGCAACCCGTTGATCCTTAACAGCAATCCAGTCTTCCTCAATCCTCGAGCTCGCCTTTTCACCTTGAAAAATCGTGGGTTTAGGGTTTAGGGTCTACAGCCTCCACCCTACTGGGCCAAGTTCCCAGATGAACTTTAGCCTAAACTATTAAAGGGTGGAGGGGTTATATAGGGTTTAAGGCTTGGGGTCTGAACTCCTAAAGGGGGGGGGATATAGGGGGTCATTATAAGAGATATTAAGGAGGATACTAGTCCAGGTGTCACTTTGTGAGATACGCTTCAGCTCTTTCTATACTGAGAGGACCTGTTCAGAAAGGGTGGGAGCCTTCAAAATATTACCCAGACATACTTTCGCTCCCGAAGTTGTTTTGAAAGCCCCGAACCCTAAGCCAACCCTATGCTTCACATACTTTTGGAACTTGAGCTATGGGTTCAGGGGGTTAGGGTTTGCATTCATTTGGTCCTTGGACTCTTTGGGTCTACTTCTGGCCTGGAACCAGTGAGATACATGGGAACTATGATGGGGTTATCGGGGCCCAATGAGGGAGTACGTAGGTCTTAGGGCTTAGGCATGTTTTTAATGATTCTTAGCTGAAAGCCCTTAACCCTAAACCCTGAATTCTAAATCTTAAATCCTTGAATCCCAAGCACGTACCTAAACCCTGAATCCCAAACCCTAAACCCCAAATCAACCCGAAAGCCTGAACGGCCCCAGCAAAGGCTCCTGGCAATGTGGCGATGCCGAGCTAATTGCACAACTGGGTCCCAGTGTTCTGGCTCGGATTGAGTCTTCTATCTGGGTTTAGGGTTTAGGGTTGAGGATTTAGGGCTTAGGGCCTATGGTTTAGGCCTTTGGGTTTAGGGCTTAGGGTTGAGGGTTCAGGGCTTAGGGCTTTATGGTTAGGGCTTCGGGATTAGGGTTTAGGGCTTAGGCTTTAGGGTCTAGGAATTGAGCTTTGGAGTTGACACCTGGGTTGAGTCTACATGATTTAGTGTGCAGGCTTTGGCCGGATTAAGTCTTAACCTGGCTTCACCTGGTGCATTGTCGGGAATGAGGGAATGGACGCCTATAGACTAGTTGGTTTAGAGTTTAGTGCCTATACAGTCAAACAATCCTCTAGAAGCGCCTATACCCATTCCCTCCTCATCAGCATCTGGAGGTTTTGTGCACCCTGAACCCTGGGAGTTTTGTTGGGCCGTGAAAGTTTGCCAGCTTCACCCCTTATGGATTAGGTGGACTCCTCACCCTGCAGCCGTGGTAGCATGAGAGCATAAGAGGACCTCAATAGCATCACTGTGAACCCTTATCGTTTCCAGGGCTGGATCGGGCGTCCACCTGATTCATAAATGCTTCTAATGATTTTTTTGTAAAGATGCCCTTGAAGGTTCTTCGCGCATTGTAACTGCTGCTTGTCGTTCTTAGGGTTTAGAGCGTAATTAGGCTGAGGCATAATTCCTTGGGAGCGTGATTCGAGTATAGGGGTTCCCCTGAAGAATTGCGCAGACCTGTTTTGGTCATGATGAACCTCCACAATGCATTCTACAAGCGATATAGCAATTTGTTTTTGCAGGCAATGTGTACAGTAACATCTATCGCATGTGTTGCCAGCAATGTCCTTCATGCTGTCATCACTGCTGGATCCATTGACACCACGACCCTTGCCGATATTTCTGTTCACAGTGCATGTGATGATGATGATGATGGTGGTGATGATGATGATGATGATGATGATGATAGATGCTTGTTTCAAAGGTCATCCCAAACGGTGGCCGATGAAAATTGGCAATTTTGGGTGCCAACGTTTTTCTTTTTTATCAGCTATTTGCACCGCTTGCTTCCCTGAGCGGTCTTCCCGAAGTCTTGGCATAATCCGAAAACACCAGCCACCAAAAAGCTTTCGTTGTCCCTATGGAGCCGTTGCGATTACCTGAATGATGATCCAAGCCTTTGATGGGGTGGATGGGGGAAATTTTGCACCGCTTAGGCGTGGTTTTTCCTTCGGCTTTGAGGGTTCAGGTACATGCAAAGCCTTGCCGAGTAGTTTGGAAGATATGGTAGTATTTGGGGTTTAGGGCTTTCTCCCTTGAATCAACCCTTCTTGATAAGATTACACCGCGGCTCCTAAAAATTCCCTATAAAGACTTCTGCCGTTCAAAAAGGAGCCTTTGTGGGCCAACATGTTTTATGGGTCTTAACCCAGCCTGAAGCACTGCCCCTTAAGAAGCTTATCAGTCTTTCAGCCGAGATCCTGCTGCAGCCATAGGGCAGCGCCTGCTCGTCACCTCAAGGACGCATCAGTGCAGTCATCTTACTGGGGGTTAGTAGTGAAAAGGGGAATGTGTTCCTTATATAATCCCCATATTTTATATTCCCTCATTCCCTACTAACTCAACACCCTAAACCCTAAGCCCTCAAAACCTAAACCCTGTATATACTCCCATATTCTTTACTACCCCCCAGTAAGTTATACGGGGCTTTCAAGGTTCAGGCAAAGGCAGGGGAATGAATTGTTTTTGCTGCCGTTGTTCTATGCACCCGAACCCCACGTAGACACCCCAGATTGCAAGAAAGCCACATTCAGGAAGGGTGGATAGATTTGAGAGCCCCAAACCCTAAACCCTAAATCCCAAACCTAACCGCAAGGGGGTTCCGAGCAGCTGCATGGGATGCAGTGTTAGCGATGAATGAGTTGGCAGGTGTGTGCGCGGAAGCTTTTAGCCCCTTCTTACGTAGTTACACGACATGTCTTCAGTTGGTTGGCATGCGTGAAGGCCAGCATGGGTCAATTTGTTGTTGCTAGCTACTTATAGCTGGGCTTATAATCCTATTTATAACTGGAGTAACCTACAGAAGTCCAGTCAGGGGGTTAAGAAGTAGGCGCATGAGCCCAGCTATAAGTAATCATACATGATTCCGATGCGCCAAAATCGGCACCTTGAATTCTAAGCCAGAAGCTTTACATGAGCTATGTCCTTACCGAGCGGCCCTTAACAGTGGACAGGGAGCCCTCTCGTAACTTAGTCTAGTCCCTAACATATTCCCTAGTCAGGAACCCATGTGCCGTAACTTATGTAGGAGGTTTTGACTGCGGTTCACATGATGACTATATCTTCAAGCAAAAGCCTTAGCGACTATATGCCTTAGACCCCAAACCTGTGACTCGGCACGAGCCATGCATCTTTAACTTCAACATGCCCGATCCCCGTATATGAAACCCCAAAGAAGACCACATGTGATTCTTATGTCTCAAGCCCCGAACATATGTGACCCTTATGTCTCACACCCCAAACGTTTTAACAGGGTTTGCTTCGCGAACCTCACGGATGTCACCCTGCAATGGCGTCTGCTCAGGCCATCACATGGGTTTTGGCACACATTGAGATACTCAGGTGAGTAGTCTTGTGTATTGGGACTACTGCAGTCCTGAATGTAGAGCAACATTATATCCAAAGAGCTTTTGACCAAGAACCTAATCTTACTTGGCCCAACAACCAGTCAGCAACTTTCTCGGTGCCCACAGAGACCTTAAGGATATCTTAGGAAGATCCCCCACCCACCCTGGAATAGTGGCTATAGCGGATAATAAGTAGAGCTTATATCCGGGTCCTGTTGTATTCCTATTATACCACTATTACAGGGCGGGGTGTCCTCCTCAGGGATATCTGAGGGTTTTTGAGACGAAGGGTACATTTTTCTGGCTCCTTATAATAGGGAGTGTACTACATCGGGGTCTATATTGGGGTCCCCAGAGTTAGGGCAACTACCACATGGGCTTTCAGGAAAACATAAGGGGGCTCTCGACAAAGGCTGCCCTGCGGTGGATAGAGGAAACGTTACACCACCGTATGATGCTGCTCTGGGGCGATGATGCTTCAATATGAGCTATAGTCTAAACTCCTTAAAGGGGGGTTATATAGGGGATTGTATAGGGGACTACTATAGGGGATATGAAGGGGGATACCAGGAGTTTAGACTATGGCTCATATGAGCCATAGTCTAAACCCCCACTATGCCCCTTACTACCCCTATAGTAGTCCCCTGCATAATCCTTTTTCAGGAGTTGAGACTGTAGCTCATACGTGCTTGGAATCGGCATGCTACTCAACTACCCGGATATAAGGGATGGGCCTCGGGGTAGGTTCTCTTAAGCCCTCGACCCTCAACCCCAAACCCTAAGAAAGTTTAATGGACCCTAAGTCCTGCACCCAAAACAACCCCTGGGATGGGTTCCGGGGTAGGTTCTCTTAAGCCCTAAACCCTAAACCTGAAACTCTAAACTCTCAAGGCCACATAAACTTACCATTACTTAGGGTTCCCAGCTTTAAAACCAAAAATGAGCACCCTCTAACTTGAAGCAATGGTAATGAATCGTAGGTCTAAACCCTTATCGGAGCTCCAGGTCCAGGGCTCCAGACTTTGTATTTTTCTTTCTTGTTGTGTTTATTTCGTCTCTAGGGTGTCCTTACAAGAAGTCCTGCGATACGGTAGGCACCTAAAATCTTGCATGAGCCGAGGCACCTCACATTTTTGGGAATCATGGTACAATACTATACCAACGTCATACAGCATTCTTAGCATCAACAGTATGTATGCAAAACCTTTTGAGGAATGATTTTCATCATGCCCAATCCTGGCCTGGCCCTGGTGTCCTAGAATCAAGTTTAGCTGCAACATGCTTCAGGAATTTGGTCATTTGTGGAAGGAAGAGAACCCCAACATTGGCCCCAATGTACTACAGCACAATCCTCACTATCCAGGTACCCTTTCAAAGGCACCCTCGACCCTCCATATCCCTTTAGGAGCTATAGTCTAGACTCCTAGTATCCCCTTTAAGAACCCCTATAGTAGTCCCTTATATAGTCCCCTATATAGCCCCCTTTAAGGAGTTTAGACTATAGCTCATATACCCTATACATCCCCTGCAAGTCCTTTGAAGGGGCATCCAATGTTTAGGAGCCCTCATCTGCCATATGTTTTTTCCTAGACCTAGGGTTTGTGGTTTAGGGTTAAGGGTTTAGGGTTTAGGGTTTAGGGTTCTGGGTTTGGGGTTTAGGGTTTGGGGTTTAGGGTTTAGGGTTTGGGGTTCCCTTGTGTAGAATACCTGAATTTTGTACGTCTAGTTTCTTCAATCGTACTTACAGGTAGGTACCCCCAAAAAAGTGTAGGGTATGGAGGTCTAGGTATAGCCTTATATCAATCCAATCGGAAGCTGTCAAGTCCTACATCTTCCCAAACTAGGGTGTAGGGTTGAGGGCCGTAACATACTGTTGATGTTCAGGCTACCAAGGCACCATCAAGTCTGGACATAGGAGTCCCTTTGGTAGTTTAGTTTAGTCCCTACTACATTCCTTATAGAAGCCGGGCCCATCAGTTGTACTTGAAATATTGCCTGTGGCTCAAAGTGGGGATTAGTTGGCGGCCGTACAGGGAGTTTACAGGGATTACATAGATAGGAGCTATAAGTATTTTTACCCCAACAATGGAGAAGCAAATGGATAAGAACATGGAAAATGAAATTGAAGGTGCGCTGATACGCGGCTAGTCGGGATTGTAATGTAGGGGGCCTAGTTGCCCATATTCCGGTCCCGGATCTCTCGAAGAATTATGGCCTTGTTTGGCCAAACAGGATCCACACATGTGCGGCAAGCCCTTTCCCGCAATGCCCCTATACACTAGGCAGCCTCTCCATGTTCAACTAGTTAGGAGTATATATAAGCAGGGATGTAGTGTAGGAACCCTTAAACCCTGAAACCAAACCCTGATGGTTCTCAGGCCCCGGTCCTACATAGACTCATCGGCGCTAGATCCAATGGAGGTGCTGCGCAATGTCATGATGGACTTAAAAAGAAAAAGAATCTCATAGCAGTTTAGGGTCTATGGTTTAAGGCTTAGTTCCTTGCTTTTGGAAAGTGATTCCCATGTAGTTAATAATCCTGTTTTGCTCCCACGTTTCAAGCATTCTCGCGGAAGGGTAGCCTTAGTGGGTGGTTATTTGAGCCAGGGGCTGGGCATAAGGACTTTCATAACTTTTCCTACCACCCCCTCCTACCCCCTACTGCGCTACCGCCCCCCGGCAAGGTTCCCCCTTAAAAAAGGGGCGACTTGGGGATACTTAGCTACCTGAGGATCTTTAGGGGTCTACATAATAACTAAGGCGGGCGTAGGGCATCCCCAAGCATCGCAGCCCTGTGGCATTGTAGCCGTTCGGATAGAAAGACGGGGTGTGCAAGGAGAGATAGGCAAGAAACTCTGAGGATGGACAAGATTTCTTTTCGTGCTGCAGGGAGGATTCCGGACTAGTAATTTAGGGCTTGGGATTCAGGATTTGGACTTCGGGACGGTCCAGGGTGTGGGCAGTTAAATGGGATGCGAGGGATCCAGGCAAAGGTCCTGTAACTTGGTATCAGACCTGTTTGCGACACGTGGAGCTTGGAATGAAAGAAGGAAAAGAAAGCGGGATGTTTGGAAACTGCTTGGCCAGGTATGTGAGGGCGGTAGCTTTCAGGCTCGAAATTTCCCGCCTAAACCATAAACCCTCAAGCCTAAACCCTGACTTCTAATATCCTAAACCATCTTTTTGCAGGCCAAAACCTGCACCTTAGCAACCCGATCCTGTAAAGTCTTTGACCCTAACCCTAGGGCTCCACATGAGCTGTAGTCTAAACTCCTTAAAGGGGGGTTATATTAGGGTTTAGGGTTTAGGGTCTTTTTAGGGGGGATGTTAGGCTTAGATTATAGCGCAAAGAGCCCAATGTAGATATGTTTGTTTATAGACTTGAGATCCCAACGTAGGCTGCTCTTGTAGATTTTAAAGCCCCATGCCGGGTAAGTGCATGACCTCTGTTTCTATCATTTGCTCACTCTGTCGCATTCCCTTTCTGCTTTGCCAAGGTAGGATGCAACCTTAAACCCTTGGCCCTAAAAGGTACCCTGAGATTTTGGTGAGTTACTTGGGTGATCTGTAGACAGCTGCAAAGGAATGAAGGTCCATGGTAAAGGTAACTGCTCTGAGGCTGGGGGTAATTAGTAGTCATAACCAACGCAAAGCTGGTACCTATGACCCAAACCACATTGCGAGAGGACCTAATAGGCTTCCAAGTGGGCTTGAAGTGTGCAACTACATTCGAACTGCTCTGAACCTCCAAGAAGGAGGACCTTTATCTAAAGGTACCGTGCTGCACCCTCTAAACTCAAGGCTTAGGCTTTTGAGTGCATGAGCCTTTGATGAATTCTACACCTTGAGTCCTACCTTAGCACCACAAGCTGAACACTCTACATCCGAAAGCAGTAAATCCAAACCCCATGCTCTTATCATTACTATGAAGAGCTATGAACTAAGTTACTATCACTACGAAGAACTATGAGCTAAGTCCTAAATCCTCGACCCCAAACCCTATGAAGAACTTTGAGCTAAGTACTAGACCCTTAACCCTAAACCCTAAACTCTATGAAGAACTATGACCTAAGTCCTAAGCCCTCTTTCTCTTCAAAAGGTCCCGCAGCCGCTGTCCGTGTCTGTATCCTGCCTTGGCCTGCCCGACGGCCAGGAAAACCAAGATTCAGGCGCATGGGAAGCTGCTAATTCTTTTGGGTTTAGGGTTTAAGGTTTAGGGTTGAGGGTTTGGGGTTGTAGTTCCCGTTAAGTAGATAGAATATGGCCTTCTGTACATTATAATAAGATCCCCATATACTCCACATTCTATCTACTTAAGGGGGACTATAAGGGTTCGGAGTGTGAGGTGTAAGGTTTGGCATGAGTTTTGGGGGTTTCGGGTTTGCGGGTTAGGGTGTGGATGGAAGAGCTCCTGCACCACTGAGTATGCCTGAGAAACAATCATTCCCATTATGAACAAAAAGAGAGTGGTGCAAGATTTGCTCCCTTGGCAGCAGGGATACATGGAAATTGTAAGGAGGTTATTGAGGTCCTTATTTTAGGTGCCATGGCAAGGTCCATTGCAATTGCCAAATTGCGGGACGGGTTCCTTGCCAGGCTTGCTTATTGTCTGACATCCAATCAAATCTGCGTAGTGTTCTCATGCGTTCCATAGTCCCCAATATACCATAGAGCGAATTATGTCCTTCTTTGGTGCAGTTTTAAACCCTTACTTTGTTCAATGACCAACAATAACTCATCTCGGGTTCAGAGTTTGGGGTTTACCTAGGGGGGGGGATGGGGGCTGGTAGGGAATAAGGGAATATAATGCCTATACAATCCTTCTATAAAATTTGCCTTGATTCTCTGCTAACCCCGAGTAAGGTTAGGAGTTTTGGCTTTGCAGGTTGAAGCTTTAAGGCTTCGATCTGTTCCTGCTGGAAATTACCCAGTTTAGGGTTTATAGTTTTTAAGGGTAGAGGGTATGTTTGAAGAAGCTACCAGCTGTTGATGTTTCATGTGGTCAGACCTGAAAGTGACCTTACAAAACCCCAGAATCCTATACATCCCTGGACTCCCATAATCCGTAGGGCCTACTGCACTTCCCAAGAAAACTTCCTTGAACCCTGCTGACGCATATCATCTATCCATTGCCCAAGCAAATTGCCTACTTTGTCCTTGACATCCCTGGAACACTAGAACACCCAAAATCCGCGGACTCAACCCCGAAATCCCCCCAATGCTAAAACCCCAAACCACCAACACCCCAAAGTGCGAGATTGTTCGAACATAAATCCGATTGCGCATGTTCTTCCTGTACCATCCTCTTGAGAGTATGGCAGGCTATAGCCATGTTAGGATCTGCCTAGTCAGGGAGATATGCGACGCACCCAAACACATGATAGTACTCCTTCCTAACCTCACAGGTCGAAGTATTCCAGAATCATATTATACTTCCCCAAAACCTGTACTATAACTAATCCTGCTCAAATCGTCTTAAGCTTTCTGAACATCATCCAGAGTATTATTGGACACATGGGCCTCCTTAGTTTAGGGTTTAGGGTTGCATTCTTGTTAACATGCCTACCTGGCTAGAGTTTTTCCTTGTTGGAAGGCCTGGGAGCAGATTGTCTTGGGCCAAGGCGCACTGCTTCTGGAGTTTTACCATTGTAACAACTTGAACCCCAACAGTAGGTAGCATAATGGTCTTTTGCGCTATATTTATGTGTTTTGGGTGATTCTTTTACCTACTTTCGGGGTTCAGGTAGACAAGGTTTTGTTGTGTAAGGTTGGGGTTCGACTATGGGTTTGGTCTAGGGCGCAGTGTGAGCGAGTGCATATAGTGTTCCTTGGGAATATTGGTGTGGTGTCCAACTAAAGTCAGCATAAGTTGAAAACATGATTCACCCACGCTAACTCTCCAAACAATCCCGGAGCTGCGCGCGTCCATTCAGTGCATCTAGAACCCAATAATAATAGTAATAATAATCGTAACAGTAATAGTAATCGTAATAATATAAGGCAGATGCCCATTGCTCAGTGGGCTACTACTCTTTCACGGAGTGCTATCAGGGAAACCGTCACTAGGCCGGGAAAGCGCTTTCAGGCAGCTCTGACCAGGTCTTCATCCCTGCTAGGCCGTTTTCACAGCTTTTCTAAGCTTTCCACTGCACCCAGCACAGAGCTTCCGCATCTTCTTGGCCCTGAACGGTCGCCCACACACTTCTTTTTTCCTGCGGTAAAAGTTTCGCTATTGGAAAATCTCCGTGGGCGATACAGGCAAAAAAATGTCGCCAATCAAAACAAATTTCAGACACACTGCTGCACGATTGGCGTGCGTAGTACCTTCGACGGCAAATATCCTGGAGGCAAGTCTTCCACACGCTGACGCGCCATGCACAATGTAGTACGAACCCATTACTAGTTATTGTAATTCTGACTATTCCTCGCTGACATTTGTTCAGTTGTCTCACCTTGTCAAATGATCATGAGGTCTTAGCATATGTTGAAAACATGGGTGATTTCAATCGGTGCGAACTGAGAGTTACAGCGTCTTAAGTTTAATATGAGAGACATAAGTGGCATAATCCTATCTCATGGCGTTGGTTGTCAAACGTGTTTAGGGTTCAGTGCTTACCAGGCATGATGTGCCTTCCTGTTCTCCTTCTTGCGATGCATGCCCACACGTTTTGGATGTTCAGAGGCAGCGACGATTCCACTAGAGAGCTATATGTCTGTGAGCTATGCGCTGTAACGATTCGAAGGATGTTGGACATTGATCAATAAGTCTGTGTGTGTGTGTCACTTTGGTAAGTCATGTTGATGTTGCGCACCTTGCTGTCCTTGGTTTCTTTGGGTTCGGCAAGGAGAGCCGCCGTTCCCTGTTTGCAGACAAGTCAAAGCCCCCGTACAACTTGCACAGCAAGCAGAAAGCACTTTGTGTAGGTCAGTGTCACTGTTTGGGTAGTCTTTCCAGAAACTCCAAACAGCGCGTATCATCACCGCAGCACTCACCATCGCAGGTAGATTCATCACAGCAATCTGGCAAACGCATTACCATGTCTTCAGGGCAGTATGGTAGTTTCCCAAAATAAGGGGACCCCAGTATAGACCCCAAAATACTATAGTCCTTATTATGGGGATCCCCAAAAAGTTGTCCCTAATTTTGGGAAACCCCCATATCATTATCAGCGACCCCAGAACGACATCAAAAGCTACCATCTCAGCCAGAGCAAGAGGAGCGCTTCTGGAAACAACCCTACACTTCAGCCAGCACCCGCCTCAAAGCCCATGTCTCAAAGAGAGATACCCAAGCCTAACCCTTGAAACCTTCCACCCCCAACCCTGCAGTAAGCCCCGCACCGCCTCAAGGCAGGCAATATCTCTGCCGCAGTCCGCGCTAGCTTCAAGTCCCTCAAGTTCAATGCCACTGGGCCAAATTCGCGGTTTGTTGCTTGGGGTGAAGGTAAACCGTATCAGATTCTTCACGGCAATGGCACAGGCGTTGGTGGTGCTTCTGCTATGATATGGAGTGGAATCAGAGCAAAGACATGTCGGTTCAGGTTCAGGGTAGTTATGACCCAACTGAGTATATCGCCTAGGGATAGAACAGTACTCAATACAGAGTAAGAGTATGCCCTTCGTTGGGCTCTACTATTTAATATACACATATATTCTTCCTTGGCTCAACCGCAAAAAGAACGCTATTTAAATTCACTTGGTACTTACAATCCAAGTAGAACCATCCCAGGGGATGTAAGGGGCTCGTACTCCAGTTATAAGTACAGTTGTCATTCGGGTTGTACTTAGCTTTAACCCTCACTCCTTAGTCTAATGCCCTAAACTTCCGGGTAAAGATTCAAAAGGCTTGCAATAAGGGTCCAAGTATCGAATAGTCACATACTTGCACCGAAACCTGCACTAGAAATACCATTGCACAACCACCTAAACCCTAGATCCGAAAACCTAGGCCCTATACCCGTAACCCTATAAACCGTACGTGGACCCTTACGGAAGGTGGTGTCACGCCAAGCCAGGCTTCGTGATTCCCTGCCTATGTTCTAAGTAATTCCTACATAGGGACTTTATGGGGATTGGGTTTAGGCTTTAGAGTTTAGTTAGGGTTCCGGATCATACCAGCAGGGGTTATTTATGGACTGCATAAGTCTTTACGGGGAGTATATAGGGTTTAGGGATAACTCCTCAGGAATGGAGAATCAAATCAAATGGAAGAGATACTGGAACAGGAAGGACATTGGGCTTACAGATGGGCTTATACAAGCCCTCAACCCCAAAGCCCTGGGCAACTCCCACATAATCCCGCATAATCCCTACACTGTCCAAACATGCCTTGTATAGTGATCAGGCGCTCCCTACAGAATTGTGCAGCCCTAAAACGGAACCTCTGCTGAAACCTGGACCTGAAGTTTCGGGTTTAGCATGTGGGTGGTTGTCAAAATTATGGACCCTTTTTGGGTACCCTAATTATTAGGTGCCGTATGAAAATAGGGATCCCAAAAGGGCCCATAATTTTGACAACCATCCATGTACTAATTAGCTGCTAGCTCTTGGTGTAAGCCCAGTAGGATTCCCTGAGCCCTCGAAGCCCTCAACCCTAAGCTCCAAAGCCTCAAATCTAAACGAAGCATGAACCCTAAACATAATCACAGTCTTTTCAATTTAGTTCTCAATTGCCACCACATCCCCAAACCTCAAACACTAAACTCTCTCTACCCCACACCCCCTAAATCCTACACCCTAAACAGCCTAGGCCGTAATGTCCCTAAACCCCAGACCCTCAGTCCTACATCTTAAGCTCTAGGCCCTGAATCTCAAAGTAGTTCCATATCATTCCAATGTTCTGTTCCATTTGCTTCTCCATTACCCCCGAAGCTTGAGCCCCAAACCGCAAACATTCCAAATCCTAAGGCCTGAGCGCTGAACTGCCTCGACCCATCTCGACCCTAAATCTTAGATCCTGAACACTGTAGTATATAGTTGCCATTTGCTTGTCCATGCTTACCCAGTAAAAAGAAAACCTGCCGCAACAAACGCCTTCTAAACCAACGTAGAATCCAGTTGCCAGTGGATGTTCCATCGTCTTTTCCCATTTGCCCTAAACCCTCAAGATCTATAAATATACGTACATAAACGTAAGCCCTTCAAAGCGACCCTCATACTATATCTTATCTGCCTATATAACCTTATGTAGTAGCTTTATAGGGACTGTGACATGCCCCCAGGCCCCTGGCTCTTCTTCAGGTTCGGCCGGCAAGCCCAACAGGCACACGTAGACGGGTGACTGATAGGATAAAGATATGTAGGGATATAAAGGGGATACGAGGAGTATATGTAGGGCTGTTAAGAGGTGTATAGGGCCGATCTCTGAACTTCTTCGCACTTCGCGCTGCAGGACGGTTGGGCTTTTACGGATTTTTGGCCTTAGGCTGCCCGAACCGTGAACCCTAAAAGTAGTCCCCCTTAAGTAGACAGAGTATGGCTTTGAGTATATCACAATAAGATCCCCATATACCCCATATTCTATCTACTTAAGGGGGGCTGAAGGGATTCAAGGCTCACAGGCTTTTTTGGGTTCAGAGCTTGCAGGGCTTTAGGGGTCTAGAGCGTGAGGCTGGATTGGAAAGCCGTTGGCTATGTTCGAACAGCGTGTAGGGTTACAGTTTATAGGTGGACCCCACACACTGTATAAGGGATAAACAGGACTCTACCAGGGTCATATTCAAATATTATGCCACTATTACATGGTGGGGGTCCTCCTAAGTTGTAGTATGCAGGGTTCAGGGCGAATTCACCTGGTTTTGAAGCTGAATGTGCGGAGGGCCTTGTTTTTCGAGCTCCGACAAGCGAGGTCCACGAGTTTTGGGGGCCACCGGTTTTGCTGGGTAAAGAAGAAGGCCCTTGAAACCACCTCGTTTCACTTCTGATACCTGGTAGCTTGCACTATAGCCCTAAACCCTAGACTCTTAACTCTATAGCCATTAGCTCCATAGCCCTAAACCCTAAACTCTATAGCCCTAAACGCTATAAGCCTCTTCTCTTTTAGCCATGATGCTTGGTCTGTTAGGTTGCTTCATTCAGGGTCTAGCTTTTGGAGCCGGAAGGGACAAAGGGGTTTCTCGAAATAAGCACCCATACATTCCCCGCCGAAAGCGCTATAATCCCCTTACATTTATACTTGCTATATATATATATAATATTTTATATATACATATAAACATCTGGCCTTTCGAGAAGGCCCGGTATGGGTTGTGCCAAATATTTCAGTCCTTCAGGTATGGCTGTTATAGGACAGTAGTCCCTTCACGATATCAAACACTCCCCCCATCCCAAATATTTGTTTCCCCCCACCACACATAATGTCTCGGCGGTAGTTCCTTGATTAGTTTACTGTACATTTGCGATAAAGGTAGGAATATCCCGCCCTGCTGTTAACGCTTAAAACCTTCCTTACCTTCTTACCCCAAATGCCAGTCAGATAGAATAAAACTCAGTTTGCTTTCGAAAAAGTATGGCAAATTCCGTTTCACCCACCTGCCAGCCTCATGCAGTAATTAGGATTGCAATGCAAGGTGCTCTTACTAGAACTTTTAAACAGGATGTTTGCCTCAAGGATGTTAAGGTTCAAGATTTCAGGTTTCAGGCTAGATCGATTCCTTTGTAAACAAATTATTCGAGGAGGCCAGTCAATCATTTTGTGCAAGGGGGTAGGTAGTCCAGCAGCTGCTTGGGCCTCACTAACACGCATGTGCTGGGGGGGGGGCTGAATTATCCGACATTTCCGGGCTGCTTAGGGATTCCAGAAAGCAAAAGCCTTTGCTTTGAAAGGTTTGCTAATCTCTCCTATTGAATTAATTTCCCAACATGAGGGCCCAAAGTGATTAGGTAGAAGTATTCATAGACTTAGGGTGCCAGGGTAAAGCTACCCTAACCCTACACCCCATCCGCTGACAGGGGCTCCACCGGCCGAGATTTTCAGCTGGAGCGAGCCAATCCCGGTCTTTTACCGCCGCCGCGGGGCCTGTCTTGGTGTTTAGGGTTCAGAGTTTAAGGCTTGGGGCGCCTTCAGCGCCAAGAATACTTCCAACAGTGGCTAGTTCCCATAGCATAGGCATTCGTGGATTCCACATTTAGAATTGTTTTGCTCAGTTTGCTAGCAGGCTTGGTCTCAAGGCTTGAAGACGGGGGTTTTCACAAGCTAAGACTCCTGCTTTGGGAGTCCCAATGGCATATCTTGAGGTATACGAAGCCTAAAGTTTGAACGAACAAGTCTGAAGGTGAAAGCACTGCGTGCTGACAGAGGAACACAGAAGCAACGCTGTGTGGGCTGAGCTCGCAAGCAGCCAAGGACCGTCCGAGCCGGTCGCAGCTTGCCTGATGGACGTGTCGCATGTGCGGGACATGTGGGTGTTTCTCAAAACATTACAAGCCCTATCTGTGCCTGATGTTGATCAAGCAATAGCTTGCATGGTTGAGTATACGATCGAACCACAATGCCATAGCTTGCAAGGTTTAGGGTTCGCAGGGTCGTGCAGGATTTCTTGTTTCCACCGGGATGTCCCTCGACGAACCTTTTTTTGGAAAATCCCGCCGACTCTCGGGATCCCGAGGTATTCGCATTCTTGCCAGAAAGGACCTAAAGACTGAAGCCCAGGCCAATCCTCTTGAACACGAGGGTGGGCAGTTTTAGTGAGAGGTGGTTGGATTGAGAATCCCGTGTGTGCACCTACCAAGCCCATCAAAACCTACGACCTACTTACTTGTGAAGTCGTATGAAGCCCCAGCCTAAAACCGCAGCGTTTGAAAGCCGAGCCAGACCCCTCTACATGCAATGCAGCCAAGGTACCTGGGCGTCGACGAAGCACTCGAAGTAGCGTGGGCAGCTGAGGGGATCAGGATATACCTGAGGTTCTTAAGGGGTTTAAGACCTTTAGGGCTTGGGTGCGGGTGTTTGGCGTTTCAAGTGAAGTGAGGGGTCGAAGGGTTTATCGCTCATGGGCTTATAGGGCCCATGGATTGAGGACAGATGTTGGACATCTTGCGCCACTTAAGACTCACCCTAACATACAGTAAGCGAGTTTGGTGTAGGCTACAGAGGGCGGTTCAAGATTTCCCAACATGCACCGAGTTGACGCCTAAATGGCCAGAAGCCGGTTCTAGAACAGGCTTGGTAGTATACGTGTTAATGTTGCACTCATTTTTGCCAAGAGACTCTCTTTAATTTGTTGTGGCCGCCGCTTAAACAGTTTTGGCCTATTGCTTCGGAAGTCTTTTTTATGTGCTTTGTGTTTGGGCCCTAGCCCAATCCAGACCATCCTTCCAAGTAGTCCTCAGGCCCCCCCCATTGCCCTAAGTACCGTGGGATCTTATTAAGGACGCCTATGTTTGATTTTCCACGGGCCCCAGTGTTGCGGGGGGGATCTCTGCCCTAAAAGGGTGCAACATTACGATCTACGTTGTAGAATGATTCGCAGATATCCATGCTCCTATACTGCAATATGTCGCTGTATCAAAGGTTCAAGGTAAGTATATACATCCCGTGAACCTCCAAGTAGGATCAGCGTTTAAATAGCCAAGCTAAACGGCTTCACGAACCGGCATGAAGCTACGGTGGATGGATGAAATCTTGCACCACCTAGGGGCCCTAAACTACTGTCATTCCTAGGACTTTAGGGACCTAAGGTGGTGCAAGATTTTCTCCATCAACAGTATCTGCGGATGCGCAAGGCATGCTTATTTCTCCCTGGTTTACGGAAGCAGACTGGCTCCAAAACATACATGGGTGCCTCCTCTTTCAGATGAAGCTGTTCATGGCACGCTTACCCCACAGAGCACAACCAGAGTGCAAGATAACGATCCATGGCAAGCACCATAGCTTCGGCCGACAAGTCCTACACCGAGATAGGCCGTTGCATCCCTGCAAGTGCAAGTCGTGATGTGCTTGTATAGCCCTTTGGGCCTTTGGACCGTCAAGAGCCTTCCAACCGAGAAAACATTCCAGCCAAAGTCTGTCTTCATTCTTGTAATAGGCGTATCAAGTACAAGTACACAAACATCGCAGATTCACAGCAAACAAGTTCGGACTAACACTGTATTCAACCAAATTGGTTTCTGGAGAGAAAGCCCCCAAATGCATAAAACCTATACACTATCTAATTTCAATAGGAAGCCCAAT
Source organism: Symbiodinium pilosum (assembly GCA_905231905.1). NCBI lineage: Eukaryota > Dinophyceae > Suessiales > Symbiodiniaceae > Symbiodinium > Symbiodinium pilosum. Next base: position 48,121 of record CAJNIZ010043936.1, read on the forward strand.
ACAGACAGGTGTCCACAGCGTCCCATTCTGACCCTAAACCGTAAACCCTAAACCCTAAATCCTTGCCTGAAGGTTGCTAGCACAGAGTCCGGGCAAGCTGAGGGTGACTTGCTGCTGGATCGCACGTATTGAGAGTTGTTGAAAACTAATGCAGACCCGTGGTTGATACACCCCCTCTCCCTTTAAAGGGCCTTAATCTTAGGATCCTTATTATAATCTATACAAAGGGGAGGGGGTTAATTCATCAGGGGTCTGGGTCACCCCTTTAGAATTCTATGATGAAAGGACGCTCCATAGCCCCTTGCAATCCAGATATTTCCCCCAGGGTCCTCCCTAGCACCCCAATTCTGAGAAAGACCTATATATCTTTTACATGGAACTGTTTCGGGCAGGACCCCGCATTCCTTGTCACAACCCAGAAGCCTGAATCTGAAGAAGGAATATATCTAAGCATGTCCGGAAAATGCATTGCAACTCCCACTGAACAGCTAAAACCACGTTTTGTGAGCGTTCCATTCATGACAGGTAGAGTCACGCTTGTTTTGTCTGCTAGGCTTGGGGTGGAAGATCAGATATCTTCAGATATGTGCTAACCCATATGAGCCGTAGTCTAAACTCCTAGTAGCCCCCTTAATAACCCCTGTAGTAATCCCCTAGATAACCCATATGAACCTCCTTTAAGGAGCTTAGACTATAGCTCATATACAGTAGATAGCTGGGAGCGCATATGGGAGTTCCTTAAATTAGGAGTACCATTTTTGGAGGGCCCCGATTAGGGTTTAGGGTTTAAGGTTTTGGGTCTGTATTGGGGTTGCCTTATATAGGGAAACTACCATATATCATGAGCAGCAGGTAGGCTGTTTCTGATGGGGGTTTCATGGCAACTGAATTCCTGCTTCGCTCTTCCAAGACCACTGTTTGCGGCATTTTGCTGTTTCTCAAAATCGGAGGTGCCTTTCTAGGGATGCTGCTTCAAAAGGACGACAACAATGGTCATGGTGATAGCAATAGTAGTGATAGTAATGGTATTAGCCGTAATATTGATCGTTCATAACTACACTTTGCTGAAAATACCAACAGCAGTACATTTTTGTGGCAACCATCTACGTAAGGGACCTCATTCTCAGCTTTCTAAAGAAGTAGCAAGTGTATTGACCAGAAGCTTAAAACGTATCACCCAATGCAGCCACGACGATGGCTTAGATTTCTTGTTTTTGGTGCGTATTCTCTTCCCGAATATGAAACATCCCGAGCCAGAACGTAGAGTTTGTCCTCAATAAATGTAGGTTGTAGGTTCCTGTAGGGAATATTGAATATTAGATTGTGGGAGGGGTGTTCAATACAAGACGGAACGGATTAGTAGCGGTGTCTTGCTAGAGTTGGGGATTGAGTTGTCGTGTGTTGGCTTACTCCGAAATTTCGCCTCCACACACTGGGGTGGGGCTGAGTAGCTTGCAGGATTTAGGATTTCAGGGTTTGGGGTGTGCGTCTTCCATCCTGAGACTCTTCGTAAGAGCCTTTGAAGTTTTGACAATTGCCCTGCAGTTGTAATCTCTTCTCTCTAATCTGACACTCAGTACATATATATATATATATGTAAGGTCCAGGTTTGAGGGTTTGGGGTGTTTGTTTAGCATTAGCCATGCAGGGGTGTTCCAGATCAGCGGACAAGGAATTAGAAAGAATCAAATTATTCGGCCGCCCGACAATCCTTGAGCGTTCAGTATGCTGCTTACCGAAGAGGGCCTTGTGAGCATTCTCATAAATGTACATATATATAACCTTATGTACATATTCATTGTTTCCCTGTGAAGGCTCTTTCTTGAAAAGCAAGCTTCGAGCTGCGTGCCTCTAAACCCCAAACCAGCCCTAAACCCGAAAACCTAAAAAACTCTAACCCTAAACCCCTAAACACTAAACCCGACACCCTAAAACCCAAATCCTAAACTCTAAACTCTTGAACCCTAAGCCCCACACCCTAGATCCTAAACCTTAAACCCTAAACCCCAAACCCTAAATCCTAAACCCTAAGCCCTAAACTCCTAAACCCTAAACACAGAACTCCTAAACTTTAAGCTCCTAAACAATAAACCCGAAGCTCCTAAACAATAAACCCTAAACTCCTAAACAATAAACCCTAAACTCCTAAACAATAAACCCTCAACCTTGCTGCGCTCCCAAGGTTCCGGCGCTGCCAAAATGCGTCCGGCAGCTGCCCGCTGAGGTTCCGAGTTGTCGAGGCAGGGGGTGGGCTTACATTGGGGCTATAGGGTTATAGGGTATAGGGTTATATATATATATAGGTAGGGTTATGTTGGGTTTTATAGGGTTATCTTAGCATTTGATGGTGTTTGGGGTTTTTGAGGCTCTTAGGTTTAGGTTTCAGGTTTGATGTCTTGTTGGGCGTTTTCCCTGCACATCTCTACACAAAAATCGTCCCTCAGCATCTTTGGCGCCCAAACAAGAGACGAATTTTGATTTCCTTTTGAGGTTCCTTGAAGGGCATTCTAAGTTCTGGCTACCTGCCCTTTACTGCACGAACCTAGGGTTTAGGGTTTAGAGTATTCTGAATCCTAATACTTCTCCGGTGGGCTTCTTACTCGCACTTCAGACGCTTCTCTAGCTGCATTTCCGCAGGTCTCATTCGATGTACCCAGAGTATTCCAGAGTAAACCTAGATCCTTAGAAAAGGTAAATAGGCTAAACCATTAGGTAGGATATCCGCTTTTTATTGGGTACATTGGTTATGTGTTGTAGCCAAAAGCTTGTTTCTGGACGGGCTGCCGATTTCCTCTAATCGCTGGCCAGGAGGGCCTGTTTTGCAACAGGCTTTAGGGATGAGGGATTAGACTTTAGGGATTAGGGGTTTAGGGCTTAGGGATTAGGGGTCTGGGTTTCGGGTTTAGGATTTGGATGCTCCGTCCCTGTGGCCAGTGTCATGACAAGCTGTTACATTATAAGCCCTCTAGACCCTGGATATCCAAAGCACTGTAGTAAAGACATTCTGGTATTCGCCTAAGACAGTATGGTATTGTTCTCTGCATGTTGATATCGCATGTTATATGCGTCGTATGTGTAAATATGTATGGGTCCCTAGCAAGCTACCTGCTCCTGATTACGTAAGCTTTCCCCTTTTTAGGAAAAGGAAGTTGACAAGCCTCCCATACATTTCGCAGTTTGCTTAACAAATTTCGCAGCACTCATTGCAACTTTGAGGGGCTTTGTAACTTCACTGAGTTGCCTTGAACCTTCATATGGGAGCTTCCAGAAATAGGATAACCCCTGCTATACCCCAACGTATGGTATGTCTCGTAGTAGGTGCTCGCACAAAAAATATCCACAGCGTAATATGAATGTTTGCAACGCTCTGTTTTCTGATCTTCCGCTACTTTCGGTACAGCCCCAACCTCATGAAGCGTAAACTCTCCATTAAGACCCTTCCATCCTCCTAGTTAGCCTAGAGATGTGACTGAACGCGAAAACCTCAAGCACTTAAATCGGAAGACCATGGAAGACCTAAGCCCCAAACCCCAAAACTCGGAAGCTCAACAGGTGATTTGGAAACCTTAAGCTCCGGGTTCCCAGAGGCGACAAAAGGGATTGTTGGCGGCTCTACTCTTATGGTTGGGATCCTTGTGCCTATTCTTGGCGTCGTTGCTTCTATGCTTCTATGATCACCGATCCTATCATGGTAATCGAATAGTTTCTGCGCCAGTTAGACCTTAGAACAAATGCCAGCTCCGCTACTTGCAGACCTGCAAGTGCATAAGGTCACCATTCCCAAATTTGGATCGTGCAGCAGCGACCGTAGTTCCGGAAGTATTTCAATTGGCACAAATTCCGACTAACATGAGTGGCTGCAAATGCACACGAAGCATCTATGGCTAAAGTAGATGGGGCTTGGTGGAGTGTATGCCTACAAGCTAACTACAACCTACCTTCGATTCTACATTCGACTGTAGTCATATAACCCTGAACGACAGGCCTTACCAAGAACCCCCTATGTGTATAGTTCCTTTTGGGTAGTATCTTGCGACCCTTGACAGCATAACAAGCACAAAGGGAAATACATAGGGGCCCTCTTGGACCCAACACCATGCCCCTTAACCCAGCTCCCACCCCTTAGCCTTTGAGATCTCCCAAACCTTAAACCCCGGACTCGTAATCCGACCCCCAAACTGCAGCCTCCAAAACCTTACCCGATACCCTGCCCTACACGCTAAACCCTACCTTACTCCGTCCCGGAATAATGCATGATTAGTGCTTGTTTAGGCCTTCCTAAACTCAAGGCTTAGGCCGCCCACCTACGATGGTGGAGACCGACCTGGTTCCGCCTCAGCACAGCCACGAGGTCGGTAGCACCCACGGTAGGCCCGGTACCGGAACCCTTCTCCTTGCAACCGGTACTGGTTGCTTAAAAAAGTAAATACCCCAAACCTATTGGGGGGCGTTGCTGGCTGGTTTTGCCAAGAGCCATTCTTGGGGGGTCCAAGCCCAAAAGCACCAAAAAACACCAACACCTTCCGGGCCTGTCAGGACCCTTTCAGGCTGAAACGCTCTTTTGCACAGCTCTGCGCCTCAGCAGCATCCCATTCAGCAGCGGCCCAAACCTTCAGGGACTTGCCAGGAGGACCTCTCAGCAGGAACCTCGACAATGTCGCCCGGGCCACTGCCAAGAGCGGCATTGCAGGCCTCGACAAGCATCGGAGAAATTCCAGTCACGCTGCTCAGATTTTTGAGGTAGGTGATCTCTTACATGTTCGGAGCTGACAGTGCCATTCATCCTTCATGAAGACCATTCTGAATGGCGACTCCAAGGCCATGTTCAACGTCCAACTTGGCGTGGAGTTAATGCGGTGGAGAGCGGGCACAATGGCAACGGCGCCTCCTGTTTCCTCGGCTCTTCGGGCTTCCAGGGCCCAAAGTCCAAAAAACGAAAGCAAGCAAAAATGAAGGGAGTTGTCGTTGACCAAGATGGACTTAACTGAGTTTAGGTCCTAAACCCTAAAAGGAGTAGGTTTGGGTGGTTTGGCCGCCTCAGACGGCGTGGGGTGGGTGATTGTGTTAGATGGCCTTCTACAGTCAGGCCATGGCAGCACCTCGCATGCAGCCATGCACTTGAAGGATCATTGACACCTAATCATCACATCCTGCACGGCAACATCACAGCAAACCTTAAACCTAAAACCCTAAACCCTAAACCTT